>OY482672.1:84656655-84869155 GCA_960531455.1 Urophora cardui | reverse complement strand
TTATTATTATTATTATTATTATTATATTATTATTATTATTATTATTATTATTATTATTATTATTATTATTATTATTATTATTATTATTATTATTATTATTATTATTATTATTATTATTATTATTATTATTATTATTATTATTATTATTATTATTATTATTATTATTATTATTATTATTATTATTATTATTATTATTATTATTATTATTATTATTATTATTATTATTATTATTATTATTATTATTATTATTATTATTATTATTATTATTATTATTATTATTATTATTATTATTATTATTATTATTATTATTATTATTATTATTATTATTATTATTATTATTATTATTATTATTATTATTATTATTATTATTATTATTATTATTATTATTATTATTATTATTATTATTATTATTATTATTATTATTATTATTATTATTATTATTATTATTATTATTATTATTATTATTATTATTATTATTATTATTATTATTATTATTATTATTATTATTATTATTATTATTATTATTATTATTATTATTATTATTATTATTATTATTATTATTATTATTATTATTATTATTATTATTATTATTATTATTATTATTATTATTATTATTATTATTATTATTATTATTATTATTATTATTATTATTATTATTATTATTATATTATTATTATTATTATTATTATTATTATTATTATTATTATTATTATTATTATTATTATTATTATTATTATTATTATTATTATTATTATTATTATTATTATTATTATTATTATTATTATTATTATTATTATTATTATTATTATTATTATTATTATTATTATTATTATTATTATTATTATTATTATTATTATTATTATTATTATTATTATTATTATTATTATTATTATTATTATTATTATTATTATTATTATTATTATTATTATTATTATTATTATTATTATTATTATTATTATTATTATTATTATTATTATTATTATTATTATATTATTATTATTATTATTATTATTATTATTATTATTATTATTATTATTATTATTATTATTATTATTATTATTATTATTATTATTATTATTATTATTATTATTATTATTATTATTATTATTATTATTATTATTATTATTATTATTATTATTATTATTATTATTATTATTATTATTATTATTATTATTATTATTATTATTATTATTATTATTATTATTATTATTATTATTATTATTATTATTATTATTATTATTATTATTATTATTATTATTATTATTATTATTATTATTATTATTATTATTATTATTATTATTATTATTATTATTATTATTATTATTATTATTATTATTATTATTATTATTATTATTATTATTATTATTATTATTATTATTATTATTATTATTATTATTATTATTATTATTATTATTATTATTATTATTATTATTATTATTATTATTATTATTATTATTATTATTATTATTATTATTATTATTATTATTATTATTATTATTATTATTATTATTATTATTATTATTATTATTATTATTATTATTATTATTATTATTATTATTATTATTATTATTATTATTATTATTATTATTATTATTATTATTATTATTATTATTATTATTATTATTATTATTATTATTATTATTATTATTATTATTATTATTATTATTATTATTATTATTATTATTATTATTATTATTATTATTATTATTATTATTATTATTATTATTATTATTATTATTATTATTATTATTATTATTATTATTATTATTATTATTATTATTATTATTATTATTATTATTATTATTATTATTATTATTATTATTATTATTATTATTATTATTATTATTATTATTATTATTATTATTATTATTATTATTATTATTATTATTATTATTATTATTATTATTATTATTATTATTATTATTATTATTATTATTATTATTATTATTATTATTATTATTATTATTATTATTATTATTATTATTATTATTATTATTATTATTATTATTATTATTATTATTATTATTATTATTATTATTATTATTATTATTATTATTATTATTATTATTATTATTATTATTATTATTATTATTATTATTATTATTATTATTATTATTATTATTATTATTATTATTATTATTATTATTATTATTATTATTATTATTATTATTATTATTATTATTATTATTATTATTATTATTATTATTATTATTATTATTATTATTATTATTATTATTATTATTATTATTATTATTATTATTATTATTATTATTATTATTATTATTATTATTATTATTATTATTATTATTATTATTATTATTATTATTATTATTATTATTATTATTATTATTATTATTATTATTATTATTATTATTATTATTATTATTATTATTATTATTATTATTATTATTATTATTATTATTATTATTATTATTATTATTATTATTATTATTATTATTATTATTATTATTATTATTATTATTATTATTATTATTATTATTATTATTATTATTATTATTATTATTATTATTATTATTATTATTATTATTATTATTATTATTATTATTATTATTATTATTATTATTATTATTATTATTATTATTATTATTATTATTATTATTATTATTATTATTATTATTATTATTATTATTATTATTATTATTATTATTATTATTATTATTATTATTATTATTATTATTATTATTATTATTATTATTATTATTATTATTATTATTATTATTATTATTATTATTATTATTATTATTATTATTATTATTATTATTATTATTATTATTATTATTATTATTATTATTATTATTATTATTATTATTATTATTATTATTATTATTATTATTATTATTATTATTATTATTATTATTATTATTATTATTATTATTATTATTATTATTATTATTATTATTATTATTATTATTATTATTATTATTATTATTATTATTATTATTATTATTATTATTATTATTATTATTATTATTATTATTATTATTATTATTATTATTATTATTATTATTATTATTATTATTATTATTATTATTATTATTATTATTATTATTATTATTATTATTATTATTATTATTATTATTATTATTATTATTATTATTATTATTATTATTATTATTATTATTATTATTATTATTATTATTATTATTATTATTATTATTATTATTATTATTATTATTATTATTATTATTATTATTATTATTATTATTATTATTATTATTATTATTATTATTATTATTATTATTATTATTATTATTATTATTATTATTATTATTATTATTATTATTATTATTATTATTATTATTATTATTATTATTATTATTATTATTATTATTATTATTATTATTATTATTATTATTATTATTATTATTATTATTATTATTATTATTATTATTATTATTATTATTATTATTATTATTATTATTATTATTATTATTATTATTATTATTATTATTATTATTATTATTATTATTATTATTATTATTATTATTATTATTATTATTATTATTATTATTATTATTATTATTATTATTATTATTATTATTATTATTATTATTATTATTATTATTATTATTATTATTATTATTATTATTATTATTATTATTATTATTATTATTATTATTATTATTATTATTATTATTATTATTATTATTATTATTATTATTATTATTATTATTATTATTATTATTATTATTGTTAGATGCCCGAATCCGCGGATGAATGGAATAGTACCGCAGATGACTTCTATACCAGGTGGAATTTTCCCAATTGCGTAGGAGCTGTGGACGTGAAACATGTGGCCATTCGAAAACCAAAAAAATCAGGATTTTTCTTCTATACGAGTAACTATAAAATGTTTTTCAGTGTTGTTCTCATGGCAGTAAACGCCAATTATGAATTTATTTCAGATGAACATCAGGATCAAAAAATTGTTGCAGTTGTTTGGAAAATTTTTGACCGGATCTAGATCTGCCATGGGAAATCACCTATTAATAAAGCATTGAAATACGCAGTAGGACTTGGGATCATCGTTTTATTAATCCGGGAGTACTTGCCAATAGATACTCCATTACTCCCTATACTTCGTGTATAAGCATAGAATTTTATATACTCGCTTTTAATATTGTGTGTCCTAGGAAGGGAAGTAATAAACAGAAACAAAATAAAACAACACTGAAAAAATTCTGATATTGCTCGGAAAGGATGTCAAATAGAGTAATATTCTGCTGTCGCTTGGGGAGATCTCGCTCCAAGTTCTGTTGGGTATTTTTGTAATTTTTTTAGTTTTTTTAGCTTTAAATTTTCCTTTTCATGTGTGAAACTATTTTTTTAGCTTTTTCTAGCTTTTTTTTGTGAATCTAGCTGGAACTCTGGAAAAGTTCTGGGAACACACAAAGGTCAAACTGAGTTACCTTATTCCCTCCATACAATTAGTTTGCTAATTTTGACAACTACTTGCCAAAAAGCTCTAACAAAATACACGGTAATTGTTGGTGGCATAATGATACGGCCGGTATAGTAGGGTCATGCTAATGATGAAAAATTGCATCGATTTCATAACATTTACGGCTTTGGGATACCTATCGCGCGTTGGCGATGTAATTAATCAACATAATTACCTTTGTTTTAGTAGACGAACAAAAATAATATATATATAGAAAAATAAAAAATAGATGGAAATAAATAAACATTGTTTTCCCAAACCGTTGCTTTTAAGGAAAAAGTACCAAATTAAAAGCAACGTACCAAATCATTTTCAACGTACCAGTTTTGGTACGAAAGTACAAATGGGGCAACGCTGTTTCTAATTATTTTGAGGAGTTGAGGTTAGCCGCTCCACTCATTTCCGTTAGTAATAATTAATTGCATTAAAAATGCAAAAAAAAATTATAGTAAGGAATGATATACATACATTAGGGTGGGTCAATTTGTATGGGCGGAACCTAAGCCATAGTGTTCCTAGCAAATTCGGATTCTGCATTAAATTCTATGAAAAAAAGTCTTCTAGAGCATGCTTCTAAAATCAATTTTGAGCTTGCCCATTTTCGATTGAAGTTTATGTAGAATTGTTTTAAGTATAGCAACCCATACTCTTTTAAATTCAACCAGTAATTTTAACGTTATCGCTTTACTTTCTTTTTCATTTGGTTTGTCACTTTAAACACGTTTAATCTATATATGTTGTGGCCGCTGTGGTGCAGAGGGTAGAGTGCTCGCCTGCTATGCCAGAGGTCTCGGGTTCAAACCACGGTCCGAGCCAAACACATTTTTCTAATTAGTAAAAATCCAATTATTGGGTTTTTTAAGAGCAGCGGTCACCTCTCGGCAGTGGGCGGCATACCCTCCGAGAGTATTTCTGCCATGAAAAAGCTTCTCACAAAAAATGCATTCGCCGTTCGGAGCCGGCATAAAACTGTAGGTCCACCCAATTAGTAGGAAAAACCAAAAGGAGCACACCTCGAATTGGGAGAGAAGCTCGGCCATAAAACTCGTCAGAGTTATAATAGCGCCATTGTATTATTATTATTAATCTATATATATATAAAAATCAAGCCCATTTCTTTGTCGCCGGCTTTCGCCCAAACGCGTGCAGGGATTTTGACCAAATTTACACACCAGCTTAGCACCTTGCCATAGATGGTTTATATGCATATTTTTTTCAAATCCCGAAGTCGGATCCCGAGATATAGGTTAAAAGGTCAAAACGTGGATCCGGCTTTCCCCTGAATATTTTTGGACGATATTGGTATCAAATGAAAGGTATTGAGCAGGGCCTTTACACAGAGATGAACTAATTATGATTCCTAGGTCTGGTCCCTAAATGTGGGTCAAAACGTGGACCGGGATGGCCCCGGAAAATTTCTGAACGATTTTGGTGTCAACTGAAAGGCAGGGCTTTTACATAGAGATGAACTCATTATGATTCCTAGGTCAGGTCCCCAGATGTGGGTCAAAATGTGGATCCGGATGGCCCCGGATAATTTCTCAGCGATATTGTTATTTAATCACGGCGCATGGCGATTCCTAGGTGGGATCCCAAGATATGGGTCAATATGTGGACCCGGATAACCCAGATACCAAATGAAAGGTGTTGAGCGGACTCTCATGTAGAGCCGTACCCATTACGATTTCTTGATCAAGTCTACAGATACCGTACCCATTATAGTTCCTAGGTCAAGTTCCCAGATGTGGGTCAATAAGTGGACCCGGATGAGCCCAGGATGCTTCTGAACAATACTGATAAAAAATGAAAGGTGTTGACCGGGTCTGCTATATAGATATTTTCATAGTGATTCTTAGTCCCGATACCCAATTATGGGTAAAATAGACGATTCGGACGCCACGGAATGTTTTTAAGAAATGACCGTATGAAATGAGAAGTGGAATGCAAGGTATCTTATGCTAAAACCAGTTTCCTAGGGAAAGGAGAAGAGTAATGAGACTGGGAAAGGCAAAGGGACGGAAAAGGAGAGGGAGAATATAATAAGAATGGAATGAAGAGGATGTGGAGAGAGACAGTAAGACAGGGAATTAGATAAGGAAAAAGAGGGGGAATAAAAAGGAGAAAGACAGAAAAGGAGAGGTAAGAGAGAGAGCGATAGAGACAGAGAAGCGGATATGTGACGGGAAAGGAAAAAGGAAACGGAAATGAAAGGAAAGATAAATGGAAAGGGAAAGAGAAAGAGAAAAGTAGAGGGAAAGGGAGTTGGAGACTAATACGAAGAAAAATGGGACAAGAACATGAAGAGGGCAAACTTTTGAAAATATCAATTTTTTCCTTCATTTTTTTTAAACTTATCTGAATTGAGCTGAGCTCTGCAGGCCGAGGTAATTTCAGTTTCTAGATACTTCCAACATATTTTAAAGTGTGCCGTTTTTCGCTTCAAGTACCTATAATAGAAAGTGGGCCAAAGCAAAGCTTGGCTGGGTACAGCTAGTAATGTATAAAATTATTATTATTATTATTATTATTATTATTATTATTATTATTATTTTTATTATTATTATTATTATTATTATTATTATTATTATTATTATTATTATTATTATTATTATTATTATTATTATTATTATTATTATTATTATTATTATTATTATTATTATTATTATTATTATTATTATTATTATTATTATTATTATTATTATTATTATTATTATTATTATTATTATTATTATTATTATTATTATTATTATTATTATTATTATTATTATTATTATTATTATTATTATTATTATTATTATTATTATTATTATTATTATTATTATTATTATTATTATTATTATTATTATTATTATTATTATTATTATTATTATTATTATTATTATTATTATTATTATTATTATTATTATTATTATTATTATTATTATTATTATTATTATTATTATTATTATTATTATTATTATTATTATTATTATTATTATTATTATTATTATTATTATTATTATTATTATTATTATTATTATTATTATTATTATTATTATTATTATTATTATTATTATTATTATTATTATTATTATTATTATTATTATTATTATTATTATTATTATTATTATTATTATTATTATTATTATTATTATTATTATTATTATTATTATTATTATTATTATTATTATTATTATTATTATTATTATTATTATTATTATTATTATTATTATTATTATTATTATTATTATTATTATTATTATTATTATTATTATTATTATTATTATTATTATTATTATTATTATTATTATTATTATTATTATTATTATTATTATTATTATTATTATTATTATTATTATTATTATTATTATTATTATTATTATTATTATTATTATTATTATTATTATTATTATTATTATTATTATTATTATTATTATTATTATTATTATTATTATTATTATTATTATTATTATTATTATTATTATTATTATTATTATTATTATTATTATTATTATTATTATTATTATTATTATTATTATTATTATTATTATTATTATTATTATTATTATTATTATTATTATTATTATTATTATTATTATTATTATTATTATTATTATTATTATTATTATTATTATTATTATTATTATTATTATTATTATTATTATTATTATTATTATTATTATTATTATTATTATTATTATTATTATTATTATTATTATTATTATTATTATTATTATTATTATTATTATTATTATTATTATTATTATTATTATTATTATTATTATTATTATTATTATTATTATTATTATTATTATTATTATTATTATTATTATTATTATTATTATTATTATTATTATTATTATTATTATTATTATTATTATTATTATTATTATTATTATTATTATTATTATTATTATTATTATTATTATTATTATTATTATTATTATTATTATTATTATTATTATTATTATTATTATTATTATTATTATTATTATTATTATTATTATTATTATTATTATTATTATTATTATTATTATTATTATTATTATTATTATTATTATTATTATTATTATTATTATTATTATTATTATTATTATTATTATTATTATTATTATTATTATTATTATTATTATTATTATTATTATTATTATTATTATTATTATTATTATTATTATTATTATTATTATTATTATTATTATTATTATTATTATTATTATTATTATTATTATTATTATTATTATTATTATTATTATTATTATTATTATTATTATTATTATTATTATTATTATTATTATTATTATTATTATTATTATTATTATTATTATTATTATTATTATTATTATTATTATTATTATTATTATTATTATTATTATTATTATTATTATTATTATTATTATTATTATTATTATTATTATTATTATTATTATTATTATTATTATTATTATTATTATTATTATTATTATTATTATTATTATTATTATTATTATTATTATTATTATTATTATTATTATTATTATTATTATTATTATTATTATTATTGTTAGATGCCCGAATCCGCGGATGAATGGAATAGTACCGCAGATGACTTCTATACCAGGTGGAATTTTCCCAATTGCGTAGGAGCTGTGGACGTGAAACATGTGGCCATTCGAAAACCAAAAAAATCAGGATTTTTCTTCTATACGAGTAACTATAAAATGTTTTTCAGTGTTGTTCTCATGGCAGTAAACGCCAATTATGAATTTATTTCAGATGAACATCAGGATCAAAAAATTGTTGCAGTTGTTTGGAAAATTTTTGACCGGATCTAGATCTGCCATGGGAAATCACCTATTAATAAAGCATTGAAATACGCAGTAGGACTTGGGATCATCGTTTTATTAATCCGGGAGTACTTGCCAATAGATACTCCATTACTCCCTATACTTCGTGTATAAGCATAGAATTTTATATACTCGCTTTTAATATTGTGTGTCCTAGGAAGGGAAGTAATAAACAGAAACAAAATAAAACAACACTGAAAAAATTCTGATATTGCTCGGAAAGGATGTCAAATAGAGTAATATTCTGCTGTCGCTTGGGGAGATCTCGCTCCAAGTTCTGTTGGGTATTTTTGTAATTTTTTTAGTTTTTTTAGCTTTAAATTTTCCTTTTCATGTGTGAAACTATTTTTTTAGCTTTTTCTAGCTTTTTTTTGTGAATCTAGCTGGAACTCTGGAAAAGTTCTGGGAACACACAAAGGTCAAACTGAGTTACCTTATTCCCTCCATACAATTAGTTTGCTAATTTTGACAACTACTTGCCAAAAAGCTCTAACAAAATACACGGTAATTGTTGGTGGCATAATGATACGGCCGGTATAGTAGGGTCATGCTAATGATGAAAAATTGCATCGATTTCATAACATTTACGGCTTTGGGATACCTATCGCGCGTTGGCGATGTAATTAATCAACATAATTACCTTTGTTTTAGTAGACGAACAAAAATAATATATATATAGAAAAATAAAAAATAGATGGAAATAAATAAACATTGTTTTCCCAAACCGTTGCTTTTAAGGAAAAAGTACCAAATTAAAAGCAACGTACCAAATCATTTTCAACGTACCAGTTTTGGTACGAAAGTACAAATGGGGCAACGCTGTTTCTAATTATTTTGAGGAGTTGAGGTTAGCCGCTCCACTCATTTCCGTTAGTAATAATTAATTGCATTAAAAATGTAATTTCATCAAAAAAAAATTATAGTAAGGAATGATATACATACATTAGGGTGGGTCAATTTGTATGGGCGGAACCTAAGCCATAGTGTTCCTAGCAAATTCGGATTCTGCATTAAATTCTATGAAAAAAAGTCTTCTAGAGCATGCTTCTAAAATCAATTTTGAGCTTGCCCATTTTCGATTGAAGTTTATGTAGAATTGTTTTAAGTATAGCAACCCATACTCTTTTAAATTCAACCAGTAATTTTAACGTTATCGCTTTACTTTCTTTTTCATTTGGTTTGTCACTTTAAACACGTTTAATCTATATATGTTGTGGCCGCTGTGGTGCAGAGGGTAGAGTGCTCGCCTGCTATGCCAGAGGTCTCGGGTTCAAACCACGGTCCGAGCCAAACACATTTTTCTAATTAGTAAAAATCCAATTATTGGGTTTTTTAAGAGCAGCGGTCACCTCTCGGCAGTGGGCGGCATACCCTCCGAGAGTATTTCTGCCATGAAAAAGCTTCTCACAAAAAATGCATTCGCCGTTCGGAGCCGGCATAAAACTGTAGGTCCACCCAATTAGTAGGAAAAACCAAAAGGAGCACACCTCGAATTGGGAGAGAAGCTCGGCCATAAAACTCGTCAGAGTTATAATAGCGCCATTGTATTATTATTATTAATCTATATATATATAAAAATCAAGCCCATTTCTTTGTCGCCGGCTTTCGCCCAAACGCGTGCAGGGATTTTGACCAAATTTACACACCAGCTTAGCACCTTGCCATAGATGGTTTATATGCATATTTTTTTCAAATCCCGAAGTCGGATCCCGAGATATAGGTTAAAAGGTCAAAACGTGGATCCGGCTTTCCCCTGAATAT
Organism: Urophora cardui; assembly: GCA_960531455.1. Taxonomy (NCBI): domain Eukaryota; kingdom Metazoa; phylum Arthropoda; class Insecta; order Diptera; family Tephritidae; genus Urophora; species Urophora cardui. The sequence goes on along the minus strand of OY482672.1, from coordinate 84,858,130 downwards.
TTTTGGACGATATTGGTATCAAATGAAAGGTATTGAGCAGGGCCTTTACACAGAGATGAACTAATTATGATTCCTAGGTCTGGTCCCTAAATGTGGGTCAAAACGTGGACCGGGATGGCCCCGGAAAATTTCTGAACGATTTTGGTGTCAACTGAAAGGCAGGGCTTTTACATAGAGATGAACTCATTATGATTCCTAGGTCAGGTCCCCAGATGTGGGTCAAAATGTGGATCCGGATGGCCCCGGATAATTTCTCAGCGATATTGTTATTTAATCACGGCGCATGGCGATTCCTAGGTGGGATCCCAAGATATGGGTCAATATGTGGACCCGGATAACCCAGATACCAAATGAAAGGTGTTGAGCGGACTCTCATGTAGAGCCGTACCCATTACGATTTCTTGATCAAGTCTACAGATACCGTACCCATTATAGTTCCTAGGTCAAGTTCCCAGATGTGGGTCAATAAGTGGACCCGGATGAGCCCAGGATGCTTCTGAACAATACTGATAAAAAATGAAAGGTGTTGACCGGGTCTGCTATATAGATATTTTCATAGTGATTCTTAGTCCCGATACCCAATTATGGGTAAAATAGACGATTCGGACGCCACGGAATGTTTTTAAGAAATGACCGTATGAAATGAGAAGTGGAATGCAAGGTATCTTATGCTAAAACCAGTTTCCTAGGGAAAGGAGAAGAGTAATGAGACTGGGAAAGGCAAAGGGACGGAAAAGGAGAGGGAGAATATAATAAGAATGGAATGAAGAGGATGTGGAGAGAGACAGTAAGACAGGGAATTAGATAAGGAAAAAGAGGGGGAATAAAAAGGAGAAAGACAGAAAAGGAGAGGTAAGAGAGAGAGCGATAGAGACAGAGAAGCGGATATGTGACGGGAAAGGAAAAAGGAAACGGAAATGAAAGGAAAGATAAATGGAAAGGGAAAGAGAAAGAGAAAAGTAGAGGGAAAGGGAGTTGGAGACTAATACGAAGAAAAATGGGACAAGAACATGAAGAGGGCAAACTTTTGAAAATATCAATTTTTTCCTTCATTTTTTTTAAACTTATCTGAATTGAGCTGAGCTCTGCAGGCCGAGGTAATTTCAGTTTCTAGATACTTCCAACATATTTTAAAGTGTGCCGTTTTTCGCTTCAAGTACCTATAATAGAAAGTGGGCCAAAGCAAAGCTTGGCTGGGTACAGCTAGTAATGTATAAAAAGTTGGATTTCGCTGTTGCGGTTTTGTTGAAAAAAAAACCATGTTTGTAAACAACTTCCACTCCTTTAAACGCAAAATGAAAATATCCAAATTCCACAATTTTTGACTAAGAACAATAAATTAACACTTTTCTAAAGTAGAATCTTCTTCTGATTCCGAATATCACATATACTTGCTTGTGGTAGATCTAGTTTCCGAGATATTCTGGCCTAAAGATGATTAAGATGCAAAAATTGCTGTTTCTGCGCTAATTTTGACATAGTGTAGCATCAACATTTTTCCATCAATCAAAAAGCTAAGAACAGCTGCTTAAAGCATGTATTTCAGTCATTCAATCGCCACTTAGTTTGCCCAAATATTATGTTTCTTCACTGAGATATTGCACTTTCAAGCTATGCATGTTTATACATCCTGGGGCAAAATGCGCCAAGTGTAGGAGGTAAAAAATTGTATGTCACGGATTTCGTTCAAATTTGGCTAAGTTCCTACTATAATTACTAGGCATACGTATTGGAAAGGATTTTTTCCTATCTCATTTTCTTGAAGAGTTATACGTGTTTGAATATGCTCGTTTTTTCAAGGGGCAATGTATGGATAAACATGCACAGTTTAAAAGTGCGATATCTCGGTGCAGGAATAATATATTTGAGCAAACGCAATGGCAGTTGAAATATTGAAATATATACTTTAAGCAGCTGTTCTTAGCTTTTTGATTGATGGAAAAATGTTGATCCTACACTACGTCAAAATTAGCGCAGAAACAGCAATTTTTGCATCTTAATCATCTTTAGGCCAGGATATCTCGGAAACTAAATCTACCACAAGCAAGTATATGTGATATTCGGAATCAGAAGAAGATTCTACTTTATAAAAGTGTTACTTTATTGTTCTTAGTCTAAAATTGTGGTATTTGGATATTTTCATTTTGCGTTTACACGAGGGGAAGTTGTTTAGAAACATGCTTTTTTTTCAACAAAACCGCAACAGCGAAATCCAACTTTTTATACATTATTAAACGTGTTTAAAGTGACAAACAAAATGAAAAAGAAAGTAAAGAGATAACGTTAAAATTACTGGTTGAATTTAAAAGAGTATGGGTTGCTATACTTAAAACAATTCTACATAAACTTCAATCGAAAATGGGCAAGCTCAAAATTGATTTTAGAGGCATGCTCTAGAAGACTTTTTTTCATAGAATTTAATGCAGAATCCGAATTTGCTAGGAACACTATGGCTTAGAAAATTGACCCAGCCTAACATACATACTAGACATATACGCCGACAGTGATTCCGACGGCGGCGGCGCTATTCCAAAAACATTTCGGCGGCGGCTGCGACGCCGGCGTGCTTTTTTGCGCCGGCGCGCCTGCCCCAAATCTACAAATCACAATCCTTATTCAAATATTAATTTTATTTAGTTACCTTAATATCGCTGGCTGAATGGAATAAATAAACTAATTTCCACCTTAAATTGTTGAAACTTTTTTATTAACAGCAAAAAACAATTGTTACATAAACTAAAATATAAAATAAATAAAATAAATATTAAAGAATATACACAAATCCATATGTAAGGGTAAATTTAAATTCATTTCCTTATTTTGTATGATAATAAACATGCATAAATATATTTACATATGTACATATTTATATATATATATATATAAGGCACTTTAAAATAAATATATGTATATACAGTGTTGGAAAAAATAATAGGGACACAATTTTGCAATTCTCCATTTATTTAATTTTAAGACCAAATAATAATTACCATATATTGATGCTTACACGGAGAGGACATGCTTCAATGACTCTGGGGTGGTTTTTGTATAATAATTTAATTTTTATGAATAAAAATAATGAAATGTATAATTTAAGTTGGAAATAATAATAGGGACAAACTTTAAATTCGATTTTTTTTTTTTCAAATAAACTACAATATTACTGCTGCAGCTAGATTTAAACTAAAGTTTAGTTGAAGCTCCTTTATTTTTTATAACTTCCTTACTTCTTCGTGGCATAGGGTTGACCAAATCAGCGCAATTTGCAACTGGTATTAAGTACCAAGCTTCTTTAATTTTTTTCCATAACTCTTGCTTGTTTTGTGGGGGATCACCCCATCGTTTTCTTTAATATTCCCTGTAGGGCTGTGGTTCGACGACTGTGAGGGCTACTCAAAAACAGCAACTTTCTTACGTTCAAACTATGAGTTTTCGATTCTGGAGGCATGTTTGGGATCATTTTCGGCATCTAATGATATCAAGGATGGTTGAAATGTTGCAGTTTTGAGTAGAACAATTAGCAACAGACCTCGATAAGTAGGACTAAATGGAAGAGATCCCAGAAAAGTTTCGTATCTGAGAAAAAATTATGTAAGCCAACGAACTGAAATTTTCCAGTACCTTAAATTCTTTAGGACTGAGGCTAGTAAAGTAGGGAACAGCCAAAGTTTTTGCTAGTAACTTTTAACCGGCAAAAAATAAAACATTTCCGCATTCAGCTTCGTGTTCCTGAGGTCAAAACACGTCGATTGGTTCCTTTTTTTTTTAATTTTGAAGAACTTTAGCAGTTAGAAAAACTAGGAAAATATGTACACATCTCGCTCCAGATGGGTATGGCGCCAGCGCACGCCGCCGCGCCGGTACGCCGATTTCACGGATTATGGCGGCGGCGGCCGATTATGAAGGTAATCGGCGCGACGGCGGCGGCGTCAATCGGCGGCGTATATGTCTAATACATACTTATTTATGTAGATGAATTTATTTTGATTTGTCAATTTTATAACATTTACTGATAATGGGTCATATTAATAAAAGCTGAGCATTTGCTTTTGCTTAAAATTTGAGACCTTTTACTCAAATTTTGAAATTTGGTTCATACAAATTGATGTAAAATTTCTAAAATCTTGAGTAAAAGTATTTGCTTCCTTTTTATTAATACAGCCCAATGACATAATAGCAGTTATAACCAAAGTTTTAAACATTTTTCTTATTTATTTTCATCGTTTTGATATGAGTCAAGCTTTCTCAAGTGCGCCACCTAAAATCGATTTTTCGATATTATATGATTTATGGACCAATTTTGAAATCTAACGAACATTAGAAATTGATTGCAAAAGCGTTTTAGCTAGTTTTTATTTTTCAGCGAATTATTCGCAGTCAAAGTTTTCTTAACGGTTTTTAATTTTTTTGAATAACTCGGTAACTAATCCTTCGATTATATTGATTTTTCGGCATAACTCAAAAGTTCATTTTTTGAAAATAATCACGCTTTTTCTCAATTTTTCCACGTTCTCATATGTTTTAAGAAAAAACACCATTCAGCAGTCTATGCACTTAATATCAGGCTTCATTTTCAAGAAAAAAAATTTTGGTTACTCCGTACCAAAATAAAGCTACAACGTTTTTAGTGAAGGCCGGTTGGGAGTTAAAAACACTTTTTTTATATTTTTATTTCTTTTCTACAGATAACAGAAATACAATAAAAATACTATTTCCGCGGAATTTCTCCTGATAAAAAAAAGCAAAAATTGTCAGAAAATTAACTTTTGAGTTATGCCATTTGGAAATTTCAAAAACTGACGACTACATCTTTTTGCTAAATAAGTTTCCTAGCTAATGCCGAAAAATAGAAGATAGATCAATAGAATCGGTTACCGAGTTATTAAAAAAATTAAAAACCGTTAAGAAAACTTTGGCCGCGAATATCCCTATCCCTATCCCTATCCCTATGCCTATGCCTATCCCTATCCCTAAGCCTTATAAATAACGTGTGTGGGAGAGAGAAAGAGAGAGAGTATTTCTTATGGCCTGATGACAGCCTTTGTTTAAGCCTTACGCCATACAACTTTGCTTCCCTTATAATTTTCAGGCCTTATTTATTTTGCCTTTAAATCTACTGTAATAATTCTTAACTGAGGCATAGATTTTTTGCTGGGAACGCACAGAAATGGAAGAAATCTGCGAGTTTTTTCTGGTGGTTTTATGCTAGCCATACACGTAGCGACCGTTTACACAACTCGGTTGCATTCGAGTTGGACTGTTTGCCTACACACAGTACAATTTTGCGAACAACCTTGTTTTAATGGTTTTCGGTTCGGTTTTTAAATTTCAAAATAAAAATGGTTCCGTTCGTGGTTCGGTTCAGAGACTGAAAAAACGCTGTGGTTCGGTTTTTGAACCGTTTCGGTTCCAACCGGTTTGCAGCCCTGATATGCTTAGTTGCATGACTGATACAAGTTTTGAAAATGGGCGTGGCCACGCTGAGTATCTAATGTTCGATTCCACTCGAACTTAGGCTTCCTTACTTGTTATTGGTGTTGTTGTCGTGTGGCTGACTTACGCTTGAATCTTGGTCACTTCTGATCTAAAGTATATAGAAGGGAAATTATCAAAAAATGATCAAAAAATTTTGGATTTATGTGCAGACCATGCAAGCATATTAGCGAATATTATAAAACAGTAGTTTATAAATCCATCATCATGCAACACCTTACATACCGCCCCGTCTAGCAGACTCGCAGATATCAAAACTACAGAAAAATCAAAACAAAGTAATGCGATGCATAACAAAGAAGAGATTTGTCACTCCAATTCAGGAGCTACTGGACACTTTAAACTGGTTTAGTGTTAATCAAATGGTAAAAAACTGTGGCCGCTGTGGTGCAGTGGGTAGAGTGCTCGCCTGCTATGCCAGAGGTCTCGGGTTCAAACCACGGTCCGAGCCAAAACAAAATTTTTATAATTAGTAAAAATCCAATTATTGGGTTTTTTAAGAGCAGCGGTCACCTCTCGGCAGTGGGCGGCATACCCTCCGAGAGTATTTCTGCCATGAAAAAGCTTCTCACAAAAAATGCATTCGCCGTTCGGAGCCGGCATAAAACTGTAGGTCCACCCAATTAGTAGGAAAAACAAAAAGGAGCACACCTCGAATTGGGAGAGAAGCTCGGCCATAAAACTCGTCAGAGTTATAATAGCGCCATTGTATTATATATTATTATTATAAATGGTAAAAAACTACACGCTCAAATTTATACATATTATGAAGCTAGGAAATCTGCCGACATATTTAAATGATGGTCCAGTTTACAACAATGAGGTCCACAACTACGAAACAAGAAAAATGTATGATTTTCATTTACCAGCTGTACGAAATGAATTTGATAAAAAAAAGTATATATTACGAAGGGATAAAATAGTATAATGAATTGCCAAGTAATATTAAAACCTGTACTAACATAGATAAATTCAAGAAATTACTAACCACATATTGCAAATCATTACCAGTTCTAATAACTAATTCCGTGATATTCCTTTATTTTCTTCTCTCTTTCCATATCTGCCGGTAACGGCTCGTATTGGAGTGAAATCCGAGAACGCTTCCCTAAAAACCCTATGAAGATTAGATATAAAGCTATATAAAGAAATGACGTTCCCTCATGAACGTCGGATACACGTCCTTTCTGACGAATAAATATCTGAGACGTTCTCTGGCGAACGGCAAAAATCCGTCCCTAATGACGACAGGAAGTAAAATTTATCTTGTTATGGACAGCAACCCCGTTCTTAATGACGGGAAGGCATATGAATGTATTATATACATATATGTACATGTATGTATAATTGAAATGTACATATTTTTGATTTAGGCTAATACTGATTTCAGACAGAAAATTAATGTAGTACATTACATTTATAATTTAACAATAAATTTTTGTGTTTCACACACACTCAATTAACAAGGAGATGTCAAATTTCATAAAATAATTTGTTTTTATTGACAACAATTTTTGAATAAATAATCCCAGTAAACATTTGGGTCATAAAAGAGTCCGAAAGGAATCCTAAACTGGAGCATTCACACTGATTATGAGCTCACTTTGGAGTCCGAAATGTATGTATTTCTGTTCTTAAGGTGGTCCCCTGATATGAGCCTAATTTCATACATTTTATGAGTCTGAATATGTAGTAAAACCAAAAAAAATTCTTTTGTTTTTGCAGTTTCCTTCCCCTGACCCAATTCTCTTCATCCTCTCTCTCCCTTCATCCCAGATTATTCTCCTCTTCTATCATTGGTTGCGTTTAGAAGTCGCAATTGTTAAGCGAAACACCGAGCGGATAGTGATATAATTTGCGCCTTCTGAACGAGCTGATACAGACAAAAAACAAATTATTATTATAATTACCTATCCCCAACATAATCGGCAATAGCTTCGCTGCTTTGAAACATTTTTATTACATTCAAAAATTCATAAATATATGTAGGTAAATATTTATATTTTTTTACATATGTCAAAATCGTTGTCCGAAGTGAGCATAAACAATTTATGATGGAAAAAAGTGTCCAAACTCACATCATGTTGTGATGATCAGAAATACTCAACTTTGCGTTCAGAAGATAAAAACACAATTGTTGCGCAACCGTTGGGATTCTGAACGCAACCATGGTGGAACCTTCATTGCTTGCTTTATAGTATTGTCTATTGGTATTTTCCTCCGAATTCGAACCTGAAATTCAATACAACGCCATAATATAATGGAACATTCAACATTATATTGAACTTTAGTGATACTTTTATACCTACTTCCCATATTTCGAATTACAATTATCATTTAAAAAAACAAGAAAAAAAATTATAAAAATATTTTTCCTTACGCCGCGGCGTTCTGTCAAACGATTAAAATACACGGCAGTATATGAGAATGAACAGAACGAAAACGCTGGCGAAAATCGCCCGGCGAAAATTCGTCAGAATAGACTTATTTCAAATTTGGACGCTATCGCCTGTCAAATAAATTATTTGGAACTTGATAAAAACATGTAATAAAACAAAAATATATGTTTTTTGATGTGGAAAAAATTGAAAATGTGTACAGAAGAGAAAAGTCAATTGAAGAAGTAAGGAAACATCGTAATTATAAAAATATGCATATGGCAATTTCGCATTGATTATGTTTCACTGGGCGATATTAGCAAACAAATGTCATCGCCGCACCGCGCGAAAATACGTCCGGCGATCGGTTCTGTTTAAAGCTTAAGCGCACACATATTTCACACATGTTTGTGATTCATATCCGACTCCAAATTATGAGTGCTCTGAGAATGTTTGCTGGGATAATAAATTCATCCCAAAACTAATTGACGGTTGACACTGAAAATTTCAAAATTAAAAAAACGAACTTACCTCCCAGAGTTGTATTGGATTTTTATTCGATAAAAAATTCAATTAATTAGTAATGGATCCATTAAGAATTGAACTTCTGTATGGAAAAATCGAGCTTCATTATTGACTTAATGAAGAAAATGTGGATAATTACTCCATTAACCGCCTGTGTGAAATCAGTATAAATAAGCCGTAATAAATAAAAAAAATAAAATTATTATGTATCAATTATTTCAATGAATTATAAAAAAAATTATTTTTATATTTGACAAAGATATCGCTTAAAATGTTTTTATTAGACCTCTATATAATACCAAATATATAAAAGTGGGCGTGGTCGTCAATCGATTTTAGCAATTTTTCTTCCAAACATATGCCTAAGTAAGTACATTACGCGTGCCAAATTTCATCGATATATGTATCTGCTACGGTTTCTGAATTATGACTTCTAAAACTTTCAATGTTTGCCCCTGAATAAGTAAGCGTGACAACGCCCATTTTCCAAAATTTCACCGTAATTCTTTATAAGTGCCACAGCTCATTACGTGGATGAAATCTTATCACTCCAGCTATATGCATACCAAGATACCAAATTTTCGATTACACCCCAATAAACACAACGGATTCGCCTCGAATTCGCGTCGGATTCGCTTTCTCTGATTATATTATCGCGGCAATAGTTCGCGGCGATAGATCGGCGAATCCGAATTCGTAGGCATGTCACCTATCACTAGCGATTCGAGAATTTTTTCATTCTCGGATCGCTGGCGATTCGAATTTTTTATCATTAGCGATTCGAGAATTTTTAATTTCTCGGATCGTTGGCGATTCGAAAATTTGTTCATGGCGTTTCGAAAAATTAGAAGTTCAGAGTTTGGTTTACTGGCAATGGGTTAACTCCGTATAAAATAATACAAAGGACTTAAGATGTTTTTATAAGGAAAGTTTAACTTTCATGAAATAACAAGAGCTTTTCAAAAAAAAATTTAAGCAGTAATAAAGTCCCCCTATTAAACACTTTTGAATTGGTTTTTCTACATACTCGTATCTATTTGATTATAAACCGATTTCGCGAACTCGCCTAGAATTCGCCACGATAACATCTACGAAGCTTTGATATTCGTGTTCAGGTATAAATCTAAAATTTCAGAACTATAATGATTTTTTAATGCAAAACAACTTCAAAAAAAAAATAGAAAAAAATGATATCGCGAAAATTGATTTTCTCGAACTTGCCGCAAACTCGAGGCGAGTCCGAGAAATTACATTCGCGAAAATCTGCTTTCGCGAACTCGCCTCGAATTCGCCGCGATATCATTCTCGCGTCTGTGTTTATTGGGACTATACATATACGAACAATTTATAAAATCAAATTTGTGTTATTTTCGTAGTTCTGTAGAAATTTAAATATAACAAATGCATAATTTTTCAAAAGACTATCAGTTTTGTATTTTCGCTTTTCAGCGAAGAATTCATTAGCAATGACGTCAGCACCAAGCCAACCAATTCGTAACGAATGAATACTTCTGCTGTCCACTCAATCGTGCTGGTTCATTCATCGTACGCGCGTAAATCGCGTAAATTCATTAAGCGTATATGTATCGGCGCTTAATAATGCGCTCGTAAAATGCACCAAACGCCCATAAAATCTGCACAACTATGACGTGTACGTGCACTTAAATAGTATGTACATACATATCGCCCGTTTTATGCAATAGGGATTTAACTCGAAATTTTCGATTTCTGGGATTTTGCCATATATTTCAAGAACTGGTTAGTGCCTTTGAGTCTAGTCTTATAAAACACTCAAAAAGATAAAAATGGCGGAAATAGAAGTGATTTTGTAGTTAGCCGTAGAAGGAAACTATTTGAAATTATAAAACTTTATTTGCGTTTTCCCAAAAAAATTTTTTTTTAATTAAATCCCTATTGCATAAAACGTGCGATATGTGTATCTATAATTTGAATTGTATTTGGTAAACCCTGCAAAAATCATTGGAATATATGGTCCATTTATGGTAGGTTAGAGTACTTTCAAAGTGATCATTAACATAGCACAGACGACCAATTTATGTATTAAGTACCCCGTGGATTAATCGACGGTAGGTACTCAATCAATTAATCAAATGTAGGTACTCCATGGATTAATTTGATGTAATGCGGGACTGGAGTATATACCCCACTGCAATGACACGCCATGTTAATTGGACCACATTTTTTGTATGAAATGTGGCAAGGTATGGAGTTGGTCAATAGGGCGCACTCCATGGATGAGTAATTTTTGCACGGAACATTTCTTCTGCGTATGTTCGTGTGAGAAATAAGAAACCTAATATGGGAAGGCATTAATGTATGCGCCTTAATGTAGCCCTTAATCTGCTATGTGAATATATTAAACTCAACGTATGAAATTAGTAGAGTAGAAGAAGTATTTCAAAATTGGGTTTTTTAATATTTCACATTTCGACATACATATTTAAAAATGAAAAACGGGCACAGTACATGTGATAGAAGTTAACTTCTCACATTAACGGCCTTATTCCGGCGTGGTAACATAATTTACATAATTTACTTTACTGGTGAAATGAAGAATCTGGTACTTTAAACACCCTTTTCGTATTCTGGCAGCAGAGAAATTAATGGCGTTTTCGATTCTGGCAAAAATGTCGCACTTATTCTGCATTTTTATCGGGCTGTCAAATTTGTTTGTTCTATTCCACATAGCTTCCACACATTTTTTCAGGGTTGCTTGTTCTATTGACAAAAATGTCGCCCTCTGCCCGCCCACAGGGCAGCATTTTCTGCCCTTAATATGACCAAGGGGTTGCATTATTTTTGTTTCATACATCACATGAAAAGTGCAACATTTTCTTAGGGCTCAGGGCGCATGTTGATAATGTTGCCTTGTAATAATGCAGCATTTTGGTTCAGAATCGAAAACGCTATAAGTTACCACCCCAATACGTGGTAACATTTTGTTACCATTTTCAGCCCGATTCCATTGCGTTCGTATGGAAATGCTTTGACAGCATTACCATTTGAGCCAGAATACCAATTGAAAAGATGGTAACAAATTGGCAACATAACCTACCAGTAATTTTCCGGTAACGCTCAGAATAGGACTGTAAGAATAACTAGTAAATCCGGCCACGCGATGCTGTGGCTTTCAATTACACTATGCGACAATTTGAGGGTGGAAGACTACTTATTGTCACATCTGAAATTTTTTTTGTATTTCCATTTTAAATTTGTCTTCCCCTTAAAAATGACAGAATATAAATTGGCTTTAAGTCCATAGGTTCTTATTGATAGAATATAAAATGATGCATATGTATAGGTACATAGTTACTGGTTATTTTTATTTTCTGTGGACCTAGATTTTTTATACAAAGATTTTGTAGCGAAGTTTTATGCCGAATAATTTTTTAGAATATTTTAACCCTCCAAAAGGCCATTTTTCGTACTTCTCTTTTTCTTTATAGTTTGTTTTCTAGTTCTCTTTCTCTTCCCCTCTCTCTTTTATTTGCGATTTTTTCACTTTACCCATTTTATTTTCCGTACTCTTTCCTCTTTTGCTTCCTTTCCCTAGCCATTTCTGTCCATTTCCATTTATTACTCATATACAGACTTTTCATGACACTTAAAATTTAAAAATCAGCAAACTTTAGCGTAAAAATTAATTTTTGAACAGGTGGTAACCCTTTTCGTAAAAATTATAAATAATTATAAGTTTTCAAGCAAAGCCCTTTCATATGGCACATTAAATCAAAAAACCAAACAAACTATAGCGTAAAAATGAAAATTTTATCAGGTGGCAACCCTCTTTGTTAAAATTTTAATAAATTACTTATTTTCAAGCAAAGCCCTTTCATATGATACCTCAAATTTAAAAATCAAACAAACCATAGCGTAAAACTAAATTTTTGAACAGGTGGCAACCCTTTTTGTAAAAGTTGCAATAGACTACTCATTTTCAGGCCCAGCCGTGAAATTTAAAAAATCAAACAAACTGTACAGCAGAATTAAATTTTTAAGAAGGTGGCAACTCTTTTCAAAAAAATTAAACCTTCCTTCACATCTACATGCCATGCCCTTTCATTTGACATTCGAAAATTTGATTTTCGAAAATCGTTATAGCGGTGTTAAAGTTATGGTGCGTACAATCACTTAGCGTAATATATGTATATAAAGATTGTAACGAAAAAATCTGAAGTAAAATGATGTATAAGCTTCTTACTTTGGATTATTTCTACGAAAGCTTTTAAACAACGTTTAATTAATTCAAAATGAAGTGGAATATTTATACGGTGTGCAAACGTCAAACTGTGAAGTTGTGTATTTTTTGCTCTCAATTTATTATTAAATTTCTTTAAATTAATTCAACCTTAAATTAATTGAAGTGATTGTAAAATTAATGAGTGTTACTGTGCACCACTGGAGATAAGTAATTTTAAAATTTATTTGATTTTTGATCATTATTTATGATTTTAATTTTATGTGCCGAGTCATCGTCTCATACTTATTGTTATTGTTGTTTCTGATATTTTCTCATATACTTTGTTAATTACTTATTGATTTTGTTTGTGCACATTTTGATTTATTTTGTTTTGCTTACTTATTTGTCATTTCTTGTTCACAGCTGTTTGCACTTGTTTGTTGAGTGTCATATACAGTGCATTTAAAACTGTTCGCTGCATTACGCTCAGCTGATTGTTGCGTCATTGGCTTCCAAACCTTTTGTGCTTTTAAACTGTTGTTATATACCCAGTTGCACTTACAACTTTTATATATACAAAACTTAACTTTGAATTTATTTCATCATGTCGTGTATTTACCTTAATTGTAATGTCAAAAGCGACTCTTATGTGTCATGCTGGCTTTGTGATGGGACCGCTCATGCAAAATGTGCTAGTTTAACGGGTAGAGTCGTTGATGCCATTATTGAGAAAAAAGGGGTTCGCTGGTCTTGTATAAAATGCAGACCCGCAGAAATTGATTTATTTAAAATCTTCAGACAAACCAGAAATGGTTTTTACGAAATTGGGAAAGAGTTGTCGATGCTGGCTGAGAAATTTAAGCTTTATGAAGAAATGTTTAAATCTCTCAAAAGCTTTGATGAATTCCCAAGCTCTGAAGATGGCCAATTAAAGCGTAAACGGGTTAGTAGTCCTCATAAGGGTGTTGATGCTGGAGCTAAACAGAAAACTCCATCTCCACCTATAGAATTAATAAATTTAGCCTCTTCGTGTCCTCATACCTCGCAAACTCCTCCACCTAAACCGATTCCCACTAGATCATCTGCCAAAAACCATGTTGATAATCAAACTGCTCCATCAACTTCAAAGACCGCATTAACTTCCTTAAACATCCTGGAATCTTTAAATGGATCTGAACCCCTCACTTCCGAAAGAACTTCTGAGAAACTTGTTGTTATTCCTCCTAAAAAGTCTATTTTTGTGTCTAGATTCGCGAAAGACACTTCTCCTGATGACATTAATTTATATATTACATCCAAGTTCAAACCAAAACATTTATTTATTCGTAAATTTAATTTTAAATATGATCGCGACATTTCTAGCTTTAAAATCGATGTAGATCCGACCGATTTTGAAACGATCCTTCACAAATCATTTTGGCCGAATGGCGCGTTTGTTCGCGAATTTGAATTTAGACCAAATAAAAACAACATGAACGTCGTGAGATTACCTAATTCTCAGTCAGTTTCAAAAAACTAATTATATCAACTGTAAGCTTTTACTACCAAAACGTTAGAGGTTTGAATACCAAATTAACTGATCTGTACTTAAATGGATTTTGCTGTAATTACAAAATTATTTGTTTGACTGAAACATGGCTCAAACCTCACGTCTTGAACTCAGAAGTTCTTCCGAATCAATATGAAATCTACAGAAATGACCGCGTAAATAGAATTGGCGGTGGTGTTCTAATTGCAGTGCACACATCGTTGCCATCTGAGGATGTTAGTGTTTCATCCAATGCTTACTTTGAGCTCAAATGCATACGTGTGTTGATTGGTAAAGGATATATGTATCTAACCCTTTGCTATATCCCACCAAATTCCAACACGTCAATTTACAATGAGCTTCTGTTAACACTTAAATCTATAAACTCTAGGATGACACTTTCTGATACTCTGGTAGTACTGGGTGATTTTAACCTCCCGAGCATATATTGGAACGTTAATGACTCGGATATTGTACCTGTTTCTTCTAAAGATAATCACATTTTTTTCCTTGAAGAAATGGCTGAACTCTGCCTCAACCAAATAAACTTGAATTCAAATAAATTTGGCAGGATATTAGACCTAGTATACGTTAATGATATTCCGAACTTCTCCCTAAATCGGTGTGACCCTCTAGTTCTTCCGGAGGATGTTTATCATCCTGCTATTGAGTTCTCTTATGAAGTTATTAACGAAAATGGAACTAAAAATTATTTCAGTTCTAGTGATCAATTTGTTTTTGCAAAGGCGAACTTCAAGAAAATAAATAAAGAGTTGTCGCGCTTTCCCTGGCCAAACTATGTAGATGATATTGACCTTTGTGTTGAACATTTCAATAACACCATCTATAACCTATTTCTAAAGTATGTTCCTAAACGCAGGGTCAATGAAGAACAAACACAGTTATGGTTCACCAAAGAGCTTAAAAAATTAAAAAATAAAAAGTCACGCTTTTTTAAGCTATACAAAAAATCTGGTCTTCATAGAGATTACGTCAAGTACTCAGTCTTACGGCATAGATACATGGCATTAAACAAAAAATGTTACAAATCATACTTATGCAAAATGAAGAAAAAACTGGTTCACGATCCCAAATCATTCTATAACTTCGTCAACTCAAAACGTAGAGTTCATAGTTTTCCGTCCGCCATGAATTATAATAACACTGCGTCTTCTGATAGCCAACTTATTGCTAACATGTTCGCAAAATTTTTTAGTTCGAATTATTCTATGGACTCTCCTAAAAGTAGTGATTATCCGTTTAGACTTACCCCATCCAATTTAACTCATGTCTCAGTTATATCTCCGGAAGTAGTCTTAAATTCATTAAAAACCTTAAAAGATTCATTTAGATCTGGACCGGATTTCATTCCGGCTTGCTTTCTTAAAAAGTGTGCTGTAAATATTTACAAGCCCCTAACATCCTTATTTAACTTGTCTCTAAAAAAGGTGTTTTCCCATTAGTTTGGAAGGAATCTTTTATAATACCCCTACACAAAAATGGCAGTAGGTCTTCTATTGAAAATTATCGAGGCATAGCCAAGCTGTCAGCGGTTCCAAAATTATTTGAAGCAATCATTGTTAATTATCTGAAGTACTCTATTTCCTCATCAATATCGCCATCTCAACATGGGTTTTCTACTGGAAAATCTACCACAACTAATTTATTGCAGTTCACAACTTATGTTTCAAATGGATTTAGAGAAAATGCTCACACAGATGTAATTTACACGGATTTTAGTAAAGCTTTTGACAAAGTATGTCATTCATTGCTCATCCGTAAACTAGGTCTAATAGGTCTTCAACCCAGTTTTATTCGATGGATATCTTCATACCTACATGGTAGAACTCAAAAAGTTATTTTCAAAAATTGTTCTTCCGATGTCATTTTCGTTCCTTCGGGCGTTCCCCAAGGAAGCCACCTTGGGCCAATTCTGTTCCTGCTATTCATTGATGATATTTCGTCTGTAATAAAACATTCTAAGATCTTATTATATGCTGATGATGTAAAACTATTTAAATCATTTTCCTCTATAGAAGATAGATCTTTCTTACAAGCAGATCTTAACAACCTTGTTCATTGGTGTAAAGCAAACTACATGCCGCTAAACTTAAAAAAATGTAAAGTTATGTGCTTTTCTCGTAGAACAGTACAACCAGCTTCTTATAAAATATCACAGCATAATCTAGATCAGGTAACTAATTTTATCGATCTTGGCGTCACAATGGACTCCAAACTCACCTTTAACCTCCATATAAACTCCACTGTCAACAAAGCTAAAGCTGTCTTTGCATTTATAAAGCGATGGTCTAAGGAGTTCAATGATCCTTACGTCACAAAAGCTCTATTTACAAGCTTAGTTAGACCTATCTTGGAATACGCATCTATTATTTGGAATCCCCACTACCAGTGTTTTTCAGATAAATTAGAATCTGTCCAAAAGCAGTTCCTGCTTTTTGCTTTGCGGAACTTTCGTTGGGACTCAGATTACATTCTTCCACCTTACACTTCTCGTTTAAAACTCATTAATTTGCCTTCACTTTCTAGTCGTAGAGAGATGCTTGGTATAGTTTTTATGGTTAAATTAATCACTGGACTTATAAATAGCCCATGCCTTCTAAGTGAGTTATATTTTAACGTTCCATGTAGAGTATCGAGGCATTTCAAGCCACTATTTGTGAAACCTTGCAAAACAAATTTCGAATTAAATGAACCATTCCGCCGCTTATGCCATGACTTTAATAATCACTCCAGCACGTTTGACACTTCAGACTCGCTTTTTATTATAAAAAACAAGTAAGGAAGCCTAAGTTCGAGTGGAATCGAACATTAGATACTCAGCTGTATGCTTTCATTGTTTGTTTGCGTTTGTTCGATATAGGGTGTATTTTATATAAAGCGAGTGCCGCATAAAGTGGGCGTAGCCACGCCCATTTTCAACATTTTTATCAGTCATCCAACTAAGAATATGAATATTATTCTTTGTGCAAAATTTCATTCCTTTATGACTTCTAGTTACAAAGAAGTCTTGTTACAAATTCCCAAAGGGTGTTCCAGAAATATCTTTGTTAAAAAGTAGGCGTGGTCATAAACCGATTTCAATAAATTTTTGCGTGTCTATTAACACAAGTTATAAAAGTGGATGAACCAAGTTTCGTCACAATATCTCAATTATTTGTCGAGTTGTGGGCTCTGAAATCTCGTTGATTCCTTTGTCTGAAAAGAGGCGGTGCCACGCCCATTTTCCGAAATTTTTCTATTTTTTGTTTCCGATCTATTGTAGAACTCATGCCACAAAATTTCAATGAATTATCTTTATATTTGACAAAGATATCGCTTAAAATGTTTTTATAAGGCCACTTTATGATACCCATATATAAAAGTGGGCGTGGTCGTCAACCGATTTCGCTAAAATTTCGAACATGTATTACTACAAGTAGTGAAAGTGTATAGACCAAGTTTCGTCATAATATATCGATTATTTGTCGAGTTATGGGCTCAGAAATCTCGTATATTCCTGCTTCTAAAAGGAGGCGGTGCCACGCCCATTTTCCAAAATTTTTGTATTTTTTGTTTTATGTCCATAGTTGGACACCTTCCATAAAATTTCAATGATATATCTTTATTTGAAAGAGTTTTTAGTGCTTAGCACGAAATTTTTATTTTTAATTCAATTTTTTTTTTATTTAATTGTTGGGGTAAGTGGAAAAAAGTTCAACAAATATTTACAGCGAAGGTTGAGTGTATAGCTATTTCACGAATAACCATTTTCGATCATCAGCACTCTTTTCGGAAGTGGATGCACTGGGGATTGAACCCGAGTCCATTCCATCTTCAGCCGCAATGACCCAACGCATAAACACACTCGGCCATTGAGACTCTGTGCAAGCTGTTGGTTTTCCCCACTTTTGCCTTTTTCTTTTTTGCGGCTGAAGATGGAATGGACTCGGGTTCAATCCCCAGTGCATCCACTTCCGAAAAGAGTGCTGATGATCGAAAATGGTTTTTCGTGAAATAGCTATACACTCAACCTTCGCTGTAAATAGTTGTTGAATTTTTTTCCACTTACCCCAACAATTAAAAATTGAATTAAAATAAAAATTTCGTGCTAAGCACTAAAAACTCTTTCAAGTAAAATTGTTAACGTTGTTGGTATATAAAACAAGTAAGGAAGCCTAAGTTCGAGTGGAATCGAACATTAGATACTCAGCTGTATGCTTTCATTGTTGTTTACGTTTGATGGAAACACGGTGTATTTTATATAAGCGAGTGCTGCATAAAGTCATCCAACTAAGCATATGAATATTCTTTGTGCAAAATTTAATTCCTTTATGACTTCTAGTTACAAAGGTGTCACGTTACAAATTTCCAAAGGGTGTTCCAGAAATATCTTTGTTAAAAAGTAGGCGTGGTCATAAACCGATTTCAATAAATTTTTGCGTGTCTATTAACACAAGTTATAAAAGTGTATAAACCAAGTTTCGTCATAATATCTCAATTAGTTGTCGAGGTATGGGCTCCGAAATCTCGTAGATTCCGTTGTCTAAAAAGAGGCGGTGCCATGCCCATTTTCCAAAATTTTTATACTTTTTTGTTTCCGGTCTACTGTAGAACTCATGCCACACAATTTCAATGAATTATCTTTATATTTGACAAAAATATCGCTTAAAATGTTTTCATTAGGCCCCTTTATAGTTCCCATATATAAAAGTGGGCGTGGTCGTCAACCGATTTCGCTAAAATTTGAACATGTATTACTACAAGTAATAAAAGTGTACACACCAAGTTTCGTCATTATATATAAATTATTTGTCGAGTTATGGGCTAAGAAATCTCATATATTCCTGTTTCTAAAAAGAGGCGGTGCCACGCCCATTTTCCAAAATTTTTGTGTTTTTTGTTTTATGCCCATAGTTGGACTCCTGCCATAAAATTTCAATGATATATCTTTATATTTGACAGAGATATGGCTTAAAATGTTTTTATTAGGCCACTTTATAATACCCATATATAAAAGTGGGCGTGGTCGTCAACCGATTTTGGCAATTTTTCGTCCAAACATTTGTCTAAGTAAGTATATCACGCCTACCAAATTTCATCGATATACCTTCAACGGTTTCTGAGTTATGACTCATAAAACTTTCAATGTTTGCCCCTTAATAAGTGGGCGTGGCACCGCCCATTTTCCAAAATTTCACCATATTTCTTCATAAGGGCCTGAGCTCAATACGTGTGTGAAATTTTATCACTCTAGCTCTATTAGTGACCGAGATACAAAATTTCCGATTTTTACTATATAGGGGAGGTGGGCGTGGTCATGGTCCGATTTCGCCCATTTTCAATACCATCCGTTCTCGTCTTGATACCAACTTGCATTCCAAATTTCATCAAAATATTTCGATTTTTGCGTGAGTTATCGTGCGTACAGACGGACAGACGGACAGACGGACGGACATGGCTCAATCGATTTCTCTTTTCACCCTGATCATTTTGATATATATAAGTCTATATCTATCTCGATTATTTCATTCTGTTACAATCCACCGTTAGGAAATCAAAACTATAATACTCTGTGTACTAGTACAGCTGAGTATAAAAAATAGTTCTAGCCTCACTTAATAAATGATATACAATCAGCTGATGAATTTTGTTCTGTAGCTGAATAGTTTTGGATCTCGACACCTAACAAACCCCTTCCTGTACGACTCGGCACAAAAAAAAAAAAAAAAACAAAAAAAAAACATATCCGTGCGTCATGCGGATTGGCGCCCCTCGCGTCGGTCGGGCGGGATATGGAGGGTAAACCGTTGGGTATTATTATTATTATTATTATTATTATCCTATACAAATACAAAGCTTTTTGTTTCAGAAAACTAAATAAAATGGTATACCTTAGTAAAAACCAATCATATTTCGGTGTAGGATAATAACGAATGAATCAGTGAAAAGTATGGTCTATTTAAATTTACAGTGAAAAGCGTAAAGTTTAAATTTGAAGTTGCTTCCTAGGTTTGAAAAATCTCGAAACTCGTTTTTCTCGAAACTATACTTTTCATTACACGTTATTTCAATACTCAAGAGACGATATGCTTTGTTAATTCATTTTTATACTCAGCTGTACTAGTACACAGAGTATTATAGTTTTAATCACATAACGGTGGATCGTAACAGAATGAAATAATCGAGATAGATATAGACTTATATATATCAAAATGATCAGGGTGAAAAGAGAAATCGATTGAGCCATGTCCGTCCGTCCGTCCGTCCGTCTGTAAACACTCTAACTCGCGCAAAAATTGAGATATTTTGATGAAATTTGAAATGCAAGTTGGTATCGACACTGGGACGGTTGGTATTGAAAATGGGCGAAATCGGACCATGACCACGCCCACTTTTCACATATAGCAAAAAATCGGAAATTTGGTATCTCAGCCACTAATATAGCTAGAGTGATGAAATTTTACCCACATGTTGAGCTCAGGCCCCTAAGAAGAAGTTTGATGGAATTTTGGAAAATGGGCGGTGCCACGCCCACTTATTAAGAAGCAAACATTGAAAGCTTTATGAGTCATAACTCAGAAACTGTTGAAGATATATCGATGAAATTTGGTACGCGTGATATACTTACTTAGGCAAATGTTTGGACGAAAAATTGTCAAAATCGGTTGACGGCCACGCCCACTTTTATATATGGGTATTATAAAGTGACCTAATAAAAACATTTTAAGCGATATCTCTGTCAAATATAAAGATATATCATTGAAATTTTATGCCAGGAGTCCACCTGTGGACATACAACGAAAAACATAAAAATTTTGGAAAATGGGCGTGGCACCGCCTCCTTTTAGAAGCTGGAATATACGAGATTTCTGAGCCCATAACTCGACAAATGATTTATACATAATGACTAAACTTGGTGTGTACACTTTTATTACTTGTGGTAATACATGTTGAAAATTTTAGCGAAATCGGTTGATGACCACGCCCACTTTTATATATGGGTATTATAAAGTGGCCTAATAAAAACATTTTTAGCGATATCTTTGTCAAATATAAAGATAATTCATTGAAATTTTGTGGCAAGAGTTCCACAATAGACCGGAAAAAAAATAGACAAATTTTGGAAAAATGGGCGTGGCACCGCCTCTTTTTAGACAAAGAAATATACGAGATTTCTTAGCCTATAACTCGACAAATAATTGAGATATTATGACGAAACTTGGTTTATACACTTTCATAACTTGCGCTAATAGACAGGCAAAAATTTATTGAAATCGGTTTATGACCTTTTTACTTTTTAACAAAGATATTTCTGCAACACCCTTTGGGAATTTGTAACGTGACATCTTTGTAACTAGAAGTCATAAAGGAATGAAATTTTGCACAAAGAATAATATTCATATTGCTTAGTTGGATGACTGATAAAAATTTTGAAAATGGGCGCGGCTACGCCCACTTTGTGCAGCACTCGCTTTTTATATAAAGTACACCGTGTTTCCATCAAACGCAAACAAACAATGAAAGCATACAGCTGAGTATCTAATGTTCGATTCCACTCGAACTTAGGCTTCCTTACTTGTTAATTCTGATTTTTCAACGTTTTACATACAGCTATTTTTTACAAAAAAAAAAAATCAAGGATGCATGATAACATTAATATTATCATTTACCGAAAAAAGCAGTCGTTTCCGTTGAAACTATTCATGTTTTTACGGTTTAGGCAATTATCAAAAAATAACTATAATGAAATTATCAAAATAATACCATTTAGTTGATTAGCGAAAAGAAATTATCAAAGTATAGAGGAGCCTGAAACGCAGGAGACTCCCACTCCACCTACAAACTTGGAAAAAACCTTGAACAGTTTTGTGCAAATGATCCAAGATTGTATGAAATCAATGCAAAGTATACATTAATTAGGAACCAAAACCTCCTATTACAAACAATCTTAACAAGACCATGAATTCACTCAATATAAGTTTTTGGAATGCTAGCGGCCTATGCCAACACCGGAATGAACTCCAAATATTTCTAGAAAGACAGCAGGTAGACATAATGCTAATCTCTGAAACTCTTTTGACGGCCTTTAATAATTTTAGCATTGACGGCTTTGCGTTCTACGACACCAAGCACCCCGAAGGTAAAGCTAGAGGTGGAACCGGAATACTGATTAGAAAACAGATTAAGCATCATCTACTGGTGAAATGGTAAAACAACCCTCCAGTTGCTAACAAGTTATGATTTTACGTTTTTAATAGTCTTTTGAGACTAAACTACTTTCCTGAATCTTGGAAACTTTCCGAAATCATTATGATTCCAAAACTAGGCAAAAACCCAACCCTGTTAAACTTCTACAGGCCAATTAGCTTAATTTCAATATTTTCAAAACTATGCGAAAAGTTGTTGCTGAAAAAATGCAGCCCATCCTAGGCACAGACAGGACTATACCAAGTCACCAATTCGGGTTAAGGGAGAAACATGGTACGATAGAGCAAGTGCATAGAATAGTAACTTAAATACGGTCGGCTTTTGAAACCAAAAAGTATTGCACTGCAATGTTCTTAGACGTAGGTATCAAGGGCGTAGCCAGGATTTTATCCAGGGGGGGGCAAGCACATTAAATATTTGAAGCAGTCAAAAATCAATTTTTTTGCGACTAAAATCAAGCGTTGCTGTTCCGCTCTTAAATGTCAAAAATAATACAAATTTGTGAGTGCGACTACAGCAACACTGCTAATATAAAAATGACAACAACAACTATCAAATAAACTGGGTTGCGCAAAGTCAAAAAGTAGTAAAAAAACTACTAAAATACTACTATGTATAAAACAGCTGATCGGGTTGTTGTGTGCAAGATTATTCAAGTCGCTCATTTGGTGAAACCCAAAAGCAAGTTAACCTCAAATCTGGGCTAACTTAAGTCAAAACTTAGTTTTATACTGTTTTCAGACAGAAAACTAATGTAGTGCAATACATTTATAATATAACAATAAATTCTTGTGTTTCACACACACTCAATTAACAAGGAGATGTCACTTTTCATTAAATAATTTGTTATTATTGACAAGAATTTTTTAATAAATAATCCCAGTAAACATTCGGAGTCATAAAAAAGTCAGAAAGGAATCGTAAACTGGAGCATTCACACTCATTATGAGCTAATTTTGGATTCCGAAATGTATGTATTTCTGTTCTTAAGGTGGTCCCCTGATATGAGCCTAATTTCATACATTTTATGAGCCTGAATATGTAGTGAAACCAAAAAAAATGTCTTTTGTTTTTGCATTTTCCTTCCCCTAACCCAATTCCCTTTATCCCCTCTCTCCATTCACCCAGCTTATTCTCCTCTTCTCTCATTGGTTGCGTTCAGAAGTCGGAACTGTTGAGCAAACCTGTTGTGTAGATATCACTGAGCGGAAAGGGATATAATTTGCTCCTTCTGAACGAGCTGATACAGAAAATAAACAAACTATTATTATAATTACCTATCCACAACATAATCGGCAATAATTTCGCTACTTTGAAACATTTTTATCACATTAAAAAATTCATAAATATAGGTATTTATATATTTGTACTTATGTCAAAATCGTAAGCACAAATGTTGTCCGAAGTGAGCCTAAAAAATTTATGATGAAAAAAAGTGTCCAAACTCACGTGTTAATCAAAAATACTCAACTTTGCGTTCAGAAGATAAAAACACAACTGTTGCGCAACCGTTGGGATTCTGAACATAACCATTGTGGGACATTCATTCCTTGCTTTATAGTGTTGTCTATTTGTATTCTCCTCCTGATGAAATTTAGTGATACTTTTATACCTACTTCCCATTTTTCGAATTAGAATTATCATTTAAAAAAAAAACAAGAAAAAAAATTATAAAAAAATTTCTCCTAAGCTCATACATATTTCACACATGTTTGTGATTCATATCCGACTCCAAATTATGAGTGCTCTGAGAATGTTTGTTGGGATAATAAATTCATGCCAAAACGAATTGACGGTTGACACTGAAAACTTCAAAATTAATAAAAACGAACTTACCTCCCAGAGTTGTATTGGATTTTTATTCGATTAAAAATTCAATTAATTAGTAATGGATCCATTACTAATTGAACTTCTGGATGGAAGATCGAGCTTCATTATCAACTTAATGAAGAAAATGTGGATATTTACTCCATTAACAGCCTGTGTGAAATCAGTATTAGCTTTAGTCACGCTGGTGAAACCGGGCCTTAGATTCTGCTTATCAATGCTAATGCTAAAATATTTAGTGAACTGTAGACACGAATTGAAACAAATCTCACTGTTTTATTTTGACATGTAAATTTCTGTACTATTCTCTGATGCCATTATAATGTTAAGCAGTATCTACCTAGCCAGGGGGGGGCAGCTGCCCCCCCCTGCCCCTACCTGCCTACGCCCTTGGTAGGTATGGCTAGAAGGACTATTATTTAAAATAAGACGTACAATATATGCCTTATTTTAGAGAACTTTATAACGGGAAGAAAGTTTTGAGTAAGGCAAAAAAGTTATACCGCTGAAAGCTATCCAATCTTCCCCGGAGTTCCACAAGGTAGGGTTTTGGAACCCATTCTATATTTAATATTCACAAGTGACTTGCCCACCAATGAAAACCTCGTTACTTCAACATTTGCGGATGACACAGCAATACTTATAGGTGAATTCTGTAACTCCGTTTCATCTCAAGTCACTAAATTTGAGACATGAGACATTTTTAGTGACTTGAGCCATTTTTGGTATTCAGTAACCGGCAGTCACTAAAAATTTCACCAAAGACTGTGGTGAAAATGTACTCAGACTGTTTGAGATAACAAAATAATTTAACGAATACTCACTAATCGATTACATACGAAAATACGTTTTGGAAATGAATTCAGGGACCCATATTAATCATTATTCGTTATATTTTCAGTGAAAAAAAATCAAATACTTGCAAACATCGTAGAAGACAGGGCCGTGTGCAGGAATTAGCCTTTGGGGGGGTTTTTAATTTTGGTTTGCATTCACATACATTTTTCGCTAAGATAAACATATTTGCTGAAACAGATAAAACAGATGTTGAATACATACAGACCCATACACCATAAATTTAAATGTTCTCTAACTTTTCTGAAACTCATTATGATTCATCAAAACCTAGTTAACCAGGTCCTGAATAGTACACGGAAAGAATTTTTTACTAGACTCAATGCCGAGACAAGAAAAATTAGACTTGATTTTGAACTTAGAAAATAATTTCTTAATAGGGTAAGAATTTCTGAAACGGGCCACCCAAAACATAAAATATTTCCGTTTTGGTCGGCAGTCGCGTTTTTGGAAAGCTCTTTGTGACACCAATAAACAACTGATGTTGTTTTTGGCTACAAAATTTTTTTTTTGTTATATATAAGCAATTAAATTTTTTTGACCTTTTTTTTTTCAAAACGCGATTGCAGACGATCTACCTAACCGATTTTGACAATTAAACCAGCATTTTCTTTGTTTTTAAAAGTTTTTTATTATCATATGCCTAAAAAAAAATAAAAAAAAAATTTTAAGTTAAATTCTTATGAAATTTCTTGAAAGATGGTCGCGAAATTTGTGTTCTCCGCCTTCTTTCCATAAAAAAAAATTAGCCGCATGTGCAAAATTTTACTACCTATAATATTCAGAAGTCAAAAAAAATGGATCGCAATAGGGAAAAAATTAGTAATTTTTTATATGGAACTGAAATATGAAAGTCTGTTCATTTAAACGCTTACAACTCTTGAACCGTGGTACGGAATCGCACGACATTAAGTACGCTTATTTACTATAATACCGTGAAGCCCTAAGACATAATCTAGCCATCATCGGAAAAGTGGGAGTGGTACCTCCCATACTAACTAATGCTTTCAATTCATGTAAATCTTTCAATATTTTTCGTGAAACAGTGGCGATAGATAGATAAGTAAAGTAGATGTTGAATACATACAAAAACACTGGAACTTGTTTATTTTATTGCGAATAAAAATAAATGTACATAGGTATCACATATTTTTAGTTCTCGATCTTGCATGGGAATATACGAGATTTCTTAGCCTATAACTCGACAAATAATTGAGATATTATGACGAAACTTGGTTTATACACTTTTATTACTTGTGTTAATAGCCACGCAAAAATTTATTGAAATCGGTATATGGCCACGCCTACTTTTTAACAAACATATTTCTGGAACACAGTTTGGGAATTAGTAACGTGACATCTTTGTAACTAGAGTCATAAAGGAGTGAAATTTTGCACAAAGAATAATATTCATATGCTTAGTTGGATGACTGATAAAAATGTTGAAAATGGACGTGGCTACGCCCACTTTATGTAGCATTCGCTTTATATAAAGTACACCATGTTTTCATTCAACGCAAACAAACAATGAAAGCATACAGCTGAGTATCTAATGTTCGATTCCACTCGAACTTAGGCTTTCTTACTTGTTTTGTTTCATCTTACCAAAGATACCTATTAAACTTTCGAGTTCCATTCTCTATTTTTTAGCAAATTGTTGACTTGATCAGGGTTGCAAAACTAAATTTTCCGAAAACGAATATTGTGACATCACTTAACCAGCCCATGTTACAACATAGCACGCATCGTCAACGTTTGCAGCTAAGCTGGACTTAAATATATACTATGTAAATGTATCAATGACAATTTAAACTAACCACAGATAACCCTATAACATTTATTTTTATTCGCAATAAAATAAACAAATTCCAGTGTTTTTGTATGTATTCAACATCTACTTTACTTATCTATCTATAGCCACTGTTTCACGAAAAATATTGAAAGATTTACATGAATTGAAAGCATTAGTTAGTATGGGAGGTACCACTCCCACTTTTCCGACGATGGCTAGATTATGTCTTACGGCTTCACGGTATTATAGTAAATAAGCGTACTTAATGTCGTGCGATTCCGTACCACGGTTCAAGAGTTGTAAGCGTTTAAATGAACAGATTTTCATATTTCAGTTTCATATAAAAAAAAAACAAAGTAAAAAAATTTTTTTATAAAGCTTTTATTTAATATTAATATAAAAATTTACTAAAAAGGAAAAAAATAAATTTTTAATATTTTTGAACAAAATTTATATTAGTCCTTAATTCATTTGGATCTTAATTTCAATCTCAGCATACCTTTAACGTATTTCTTCAAAGCATTTCTGTATATGTATCAACATAAATAAAAGCGCGGGTGTTCTTTACGTAATGCATATCTTACGTAATTGGAATTTAAAGTTTTTATCGCTTCCTTCCATTTCACCAATACTGTTTTATAACATGAATATCTAATGAGTACCCGCGCTTTTATTTACATATGTTGATACATATACAGAAATGCTTTGAAGAAATACGTTAAAGGTATGCTGAGATTGAAATTAAGATCCAAATGAATTAAGGACTAATATAAATTTTGTTCAAAAATATTAAAAATTTATTTTTTTCCTTTTTAGTAAATTTTTATATTAATATTAAATGAAAGCTTTTTAAAAAAATTTTTTTACTTTGTTTTATTTTTGCCTTTTTAGTTTTACAATGCATATTACATCTAATATTTGTCAACACACCCACTATCAATATAGTCCAACAGTTTTTAATATGAAGTGCACTATGTTTAACATTTTGATGGTTTCTGCTCAGCCAGTTTTTTTTATTATCCAATTCCTGTGGAGTCTTTTAAGTGGTTTTACTATACTCTTTTGTGAATAGATTACTTCGTAATACGTGTTCAAAATAGGAACAAAATTGGTTCATAAATACTAATTTTCTAAATTCTTGACACTATCGCCACCTAGCGGCGATTTATTTCCACGGATATATTTACTTTCTCATTGGCAATAATATACCGAATATGAACAAATTCGGTCGGTAAATACGAATTTTACAAATAACTTAACACCAGCGCCACCTAGCGGCGATTTTTTCCACATATGTATTTACTTTCTCATAGGCAATATATATACCGAATATGAACAAATTCGGTCGGTAAATACGAATTTTACAAATATCTTGACACCAGCGCCACCTAGCGGCGATTTTTTCCACGGATGTATTTACTTTCTCATAGGCAATATATGTACCGAATATGAACAAATTCGGTCGGTAAATACGAATTTTACAAATATCTTGACACCAGCGCCACCTAGCGGCGATTTTTTTCCACGGATGTATTAACTTTCCCATAGGCAACATATATACCGAATATGAACAAATTCGGTCGGTAAATACGAATTTTACAAATATCTCGACACCAGCGCCATCTATCGGATTTTTTTTTATTTCACATTGCATTGTCTTCGGGTCCTCAACTATGTTCCAAATTTCAAGTACCTAGCTCAACTAGAAGTATCTTAAATGTTCGTTGCAAAATTCCACGACATACACCCATACAAAAAGTGAAGTTAAATAAAAGCTTGTAATTACTAAATTTTTCCCTATTGCGATCCATTTTTTTTGACTTCTGAATATTATAGGTAGTAAAATTTTGCACATGCGGCAATTTTTTTTTCATGGAAAGGAGGCGGAGAACACAATTTTTGCGACCATCTTTCAAGAAATTTCATAAGAATTTAACTTAAAAATTTTTTTTATTTTTTTTTAAACATATGATAATAAAAAACTTTTAAAAACAAAGAGAATGCTGGTTTAATTGTCAAACTCGGTTAGGTAGATCGTCTGCAATCGCGTTTTAAAAAAAAGGTCAGAAAAATTTAATTGCTTATATATAACAAAAAAAATTTTGTAGCCAAAAACAACATCAGGTGTTTATTGGTGTCACAAAGAGCTTTCCAAAAACGCGACTGCCGACCAAAACGGAAATATTTTATGTTTTGGGTGGCCCGTTTCAGAAATTCTTACCCAATATCAAGAAAATCCAAGAAAATTGGATTTTAAATAAATAAGTAAAAATTTTCTTGCTTCAAGTGAAATTGGATTTTAAATAAATAAGAAAACATTTTCTTGCTTCAAGTAAAATTGGATTTTAAATAAATAAGAAATAATTTACTTAGGGTAAGTGTTTTTTTCTTGTTTTTTGAAATAAATTAAGAAATTATTTTTTTGTTGCAAGTAAAATTTTTCTTATACGAGCTTAAGTAAGTAATGCGAGAGACACACATCGTAGTATAGTAATAATATTTCGATCACATATGTGTCACCCTCATATTGTAGTTTAATTGAAAATTTTCATAGCATAGCCAAATCGTAATATTGATATTCTAATATTCATACCACATGTGTGTCTGAGGCATAAGAAAATATTAAATATTAAATTAAGCAAATATTTTCTAAAAATATTAAAAACGTAAAAAATAAGGAAAATGAAAACTAATCATGAGGGATTAGAAAACCATAATTAGTCAACTAGTATTTTCCTAGGACTTGTTTATTGAAATGACAACATTTTATTTAATATAAATGAAGATGCAAATAGTGAACTCCTTATACCAAATGCTTCACTAACAATCTGAGAATTGCAAAAATATTCAGAAATATGCAAAGCGGATGGCAAATGAAAAAAAAATACATGTAAATTTGGAAATGCAAATTCAGCAAGAAAAATTTTACTTCGCTCAAGAAAACGTTTTCTTATTCATTTTAAATTTTTTTTTTCGCTGTATTTTGTTGTTCCAATTCGTCGAAACACAATTTTCTTAAATTCTTCTTGATATTAGCAAAAAGATTTTCTTCATTTAAGTAAATTTAAGAAAAGATGTTCTTATTTATTTAAACATTTTTTTTTCAACATTTTTTTTCTATAGATTTTGTTAGTGTTCTTGAATAAGAAAATAATTGTCTCATTTTTGGAAAACTCAATTTCTTATTTCCAGTAATAATTAAGTCAATTTTTCTTATTTCCCTAAAAATTTTCTAAATTGAGTTTAAGAAAGCATTTTCCTTGATTCAAGTATACAAATTTCTTTCCGTGTACTGTTTACAGTACTTGTTAATTGAAACTGCTCACTGTTTTCACAAAATGAACATTTTTTGTTATCAGTACAATTTTTTTTAAAAATGCCAAACGAACATATGCTACACAACTTTGTAATTTCGGAAAGCTCCAAGTGCAATTCAAAGTGCCGAACTTATGTATTGGCCAACCTTATTTTTTGCAACTTTTACCAATTCTTCTTCCGTAAAATTATTGTAACTAATATTGTCAAAAATTATGAGTCAAAATTCAATGCAAAATTTATAAACTGTATTTTGAAAATTTTTGCAAAATCATTGCAAATTAGTTGGGGTAAGTGGAAAAAAATTCAACAACTATTTACAGCGAAGGTTGAGTGTATAGCTATTTCACGAAAAACCATTTTCGATCATCAGCACTCTTTTCGGAAGTGGATGCACTGGGGATTGAACCCGAGTCCATTCCATCTTCAGCCGCAATGACCCAACGCATAAACACACTCGGCCATTGAGACTCTGTGCAAGCTGTTGGATTTTCCCCACTTTTGCCTTTTTCATTTTCAACATTAACGTTAGTGTGTATATGCTTTTGCATATATTCTACCCAAACGTGCTGAATTTTTGTTGGCAGTTCGCAATGAACATTTGTTGTTGGCATGTATTTTTTTATATACCAACAACGTTAACAATTTTACTTGAAAGAGTTTTTAGTGCTTAGCACGAAATTTTTATTTTTATTCAATTTTTAATTGTTGGGGTAAGTGGAAAAAAATTCAACAACTATTTACAGCGAAGGTTGAGTGTATAGCTATTTCACGAAAAACCATTTTCGATCATCAGCACTCTTTTCGGAAGTGGATGCACTGGGGATTGAATCCGAGTCCATTCCATCTTCAGCCGCAATGACCCAACGCATAAACACACTCGGCCATTGAGACTCTGTGCAAGCTGTTGGATTTTCCCCACTTTTGCCTTTTTCATTTTCAACATTAACGTTAGTGTGTATATGCTTTTGCATATATTCTACCCAAACGTGCTGAATTTTTGTTGGCAGTTCGCAATGAACATTTGTTGTTGGCATGTATTTTTATACTCAGCTGTACTAGTACACAGAGTATTATAGTTTTGATTTCCTAACGGTGGATTGTAACAGAATGAAATAATCGAGATAGATATAGACTTATATATATCAAAATGATCAGGGTGAAAAGAGAAATCGATTGAGCCATGTCCGTCCGTCCGTCCGTCTGTCCGTCCGTCCGTCTGTCCGTCTGTCCGTCTGTACGCACGATAACTCGCGCAAAAATTGAGATATTTTGATGAAATTTGGAATGCAAGTTGGTATCAAGACAGGAACGGACGGTATTGAAAATGGGCGAAATCGGACCATGACCACGCCCACCTCCCCTATATAGTAAAAATCGGAAATTTTGTATCTCAGTAACTAATAGAGCTGGAGTGATAAAATTTCACCCACGTATTGATCTCAGGCCCTTATGAAGAAATGTGGTGAAATTTTGGAAAATGGGCGGTGCCACGCCCACTTATTAAGGGGCAAACATTGAAAGTTTTATGAGTCATAACTCAGAAACCGTTGAAGGTATATCGATGAAATTTGGTAGGCGTGATATACTTACTTAGACAAATGTTTGGACGAAAAATTGCCAAAATCGGTTGACGACCACGCCCACTTTTATATATGGGTATTATAAAGTGGCCTAATAAAAACATTTTAAGCCATATCTCTGTCAAATATAAAGATATATCATTGAAATTTTATGGCAGGAGTCCAACTATGGGCATAAAACAAAAAACACAAAAATTTTGGAAAATGGGCGTGGCACCGCCTCTTTTTAGAAACAGGAATATACGAGATTTCTTAGCCCATAACTCGACAAATAATTTATATATAATGACGAAACTTGGTGTGTACACTTTTATTACTTGTAGTAATACATGTTCAAATTTTAGCGAAATCGGTTGACGACCACGCCCACTTTTATATATGGGAACTATAAAGGGGCCTAATGAAAACATTTTAAGCGATATTTTTGTCAAATATAAAGATAATTCATTGAAATTGTGTGGCATGAGTTCTACAGTAGACCGGAAACAAAAAAGTATAAAAATTTTGGAAAATGGGCATGGCACCGCCTCTTTTTAGACAACGGAATCTACGAGATTTCGGAGCCCATACCTCGACAACTAATTGAGATATTATGACGAAACTTGGTTTATACACTTTTATAACTTGTGTTA
The DNA here is from genome assembly GCA_960531455.1 of Urophora cardui. NCBI lineage: Eukaryota > Metazoa > Arthropoda > Insecta > Diptera > Tephritidae > Urophora > Urophora cardui. Next base: position 84,825,793 of record OY482672.1, on the reverse strand, counting down.
ATAGACACGCAAAAATTTATTGAAATCGGTTTATGACCACGCCTACTTTTTAACAAAGATATTTCTGGAACACCCTTTGGAAATTTGTAACGTGACATCTTTGTAACTAGAAGTCATAAAGGAATTAAATTTTGCACAAAGAATATTCATATGCTTAGTTGGATGACTTTATGCAGCACTCGCTTATATAAAATACACCGTGTTTCCATCAAACGTAAACAACAATGAAAGCATACAGCTGAGTATCTAATGTTCGATTCCACTCGAACTTAGGCTTCCTTACTTGTTTTATATACCAACAACGTTAACAATTTTACTTGAAAGAGTTTTTAGTGCTTAGCACGAAATTTTTATTTTAATTCAATTTTTAATTGTTGGGGTAAGTGGAAAAAAATTCAACAACTATTTACAGCGAAGGTTGAGTGTATAGCTATTTCACGAAAAACCATTTTCGATCATCAGCACTCTTTTCGGAAGTGGATGCACTGGGGATTGAACCCGAGTCCATTCCATCTTCAGCCGCAAAAAAGAAAAAGGCAAAAGTGGGGAAAACCAACAGCTTGCACAGAGTCTCAATGGCCGAGTGTGTTTATGCGTTGGGTCATTGCGGCTGAAGATGGAATGGACTCGGGTTCAATCCCCAGTGCATCCACTTCCGAAAAGAGTGCTGATGATCGAAAATGGTTATTCGTGAAATAGCTATACACTCAACCTTCGCTGTAAATATTTGTTGAACTTTTTTCCACTTACCCCAACAATTAAAAATTGAATTAAAATACAAATTTCGTGCTAAGCACTAAAAACTCTTTCAAGTAAAATTGTTAACGTTGTTGGTATATAAAAAAATACATGCCAACAACAAATGTTCATTGCGAACTGCCAACAAAAATTCAGCACGTTTGGGTAGAATATATGCAAAAGCATATACACACTAACGTTAATGTTGAAAATGAAAAAGGCAAAAGTGGGGAAAATCCAACAGCTTGCACAGAGTCTCAATGGCCGAGTGTGTTTATGCGTTGGGGCATTGCGGCTGAAGATGGAATGGACTCGGGTTCAATCCCCAGTGCATCCACTTCCGAAAAGAGTGCTGATGATCGAAAATGGTTTTTCGTGAAATAGCTATACACTCAACCTTCGCTGTAAATAGTTGTTGAATTTTTTTCCACTTACCCCAACAATTAAAAATTGAATTAAAATAAAAATTTCGTGCTAAGCACTAAAAACTCTTTCATTGCAAATTAGATTTGGTCATGGGGGGTTTTAACCCCCAACCCCCCCCCCCCCCCCCCGTGCGCACGGCCCTGGTAGAAGAGTATTGAGTTCGTATGTGTGCATTTCTGAAAGAGCACTATCCGAATCCACTATGATCGAAAAATTTTAAGCGATATCCATAAAAATCAAAAATAATCATTATTTTTTGAGTTTTATTTTTTTGATCAAAAATAAAACTTATTCCTTGAGTGACATATTTATCGCTCAGAAATAATCATTATTTTTTGAGTTTTATTTTTATGCTTAGGTCGAAAAACTCAAATTTTCTCTGAAGTGCTCTGGGACATAATTACTAAAAAATTCCCATCGATATAACTTCGTGAATGAGTGAAATTTTTGATCGAAAAAAATAAAACTCACACAATAATGATTATTTCTGAACGATAAATATATCACTCAAGGAATAAGTGTTATTTCTGATTAAAAAAATGAAACTCACACAATAATGATTATTTCTGAAAGATTAAATATCGTTCAAGGAATAAGTGTTATTTCTGATCAAAAAAATAAAACTCAAAAAATAATGATTATTTTTGATGAAATATAAAAAAAACTCAACATATAATTATTAAATGGCGATTTTTATTATAACAAGTAAGGAAGCCTAAGTTCGAGTGGAATCGAACATTAGATACTCAGCTGTATGCTTTCATTGTTTGTTTGCGTTTGATGGAAACACGGATTATTTTATATAAAGCGAGTGCTGCATAAAGTGGGCGTAGCCACGCCCATTTTCAACATTTTTATCAGTCATCCAACTAAGCATATGAATATTATTCTTTGTGCAAAATTTCATTCCTTTATGACTTCTAGTTACAAAGAAGTCTTGTTACAAATTCCCAAAGGGTGTTCCAGAAATATCTTTGTTAAAAAGTAGGCGTGGTCATAAACCGATTTCAATAAATTTTTGCGTGTCTATTAACACAAGTTATAAAAGTGTATAAACCAAGTTTCGTCATAATATCTCAATTATTTGTCGAGTTGTGGGCTCTGAAATCTCGTTGATTCCTTTGTCTGAAAAGAGGCGGTGCCACGCCCATTTTCCGAAATTTTTCTATTTTTTGTTTCCGATCTATTGTAGAACTCATGCCACAAAATTTCAATGAATTATCTTTATATTTGACAAAGATATCGCTTAAAATGTTTTTATTAGGCCACTTTATGATACCCATATATAAAAGTGGGCGTGGTCGTCAACCGATTTCGCTAAAATTTCGAACATGTATTACTACAAGTAGTGAAAGTGTATAGACCAAGTTTCGTCATAATATATCGATTATTTGTCGAGTTATGGGCTCAGAAATCTCGTATATTCCTGCTTCTAAAAGGAGGCGGTGCCACGCCCATTTTCTAAAATTTTTGTATTTTTTGTTTTATGTCCATAATTGGACACCTTCCATAAAATTTCAATGATATATCTTTATATTTGACAGAGATATCGCTTAAAATGCTTTTATTAGGTCACTTTATAATACCCATATATAAAAGTGGGCGTGGTCGTCAACCGATTTTGGCAATTTTTCGTCCAAACATTTGCCTAAGTAAGTATATCACGCCTATCAAATTTCATCGATATATCTTCAACGGTTTCTGAGTTATGACTCATAAAACTTTCAATGTTTGCCCCTTAATAAGTGGGCGTGGCACCGCCCATTTTCCAAAATTTCACCATATTTCTTCATAAGGGCCTGAGCTCAATACGTGTGTGAAATTTTATCACTCTAGCTCTATTAGTGACCGAGATAAAAAATTTCCGATTTTTACTATATAGGGGAGGTGGGCGTGGTCATGGTCCGATTTCACCCATTTTCAATACCATCCGTTCCTGTCTTGATACCAACTTACATTTCAAATTTCATCAAAATATCTCAATTTTTGCGCGAGTTATCGTGCTCACAGACGGACAGACGGACAGACGGACAGACGGACAGACGGACAGACGGACAGACGGACGGACATGGCTCAATCGATTTCTCTTTTCACCCTGATCATTTTGATATATATAAGTCTATATCTATCTCGATTATTTCATTCTGTTACAATCCACCGTTAGGAAATCAAAACTATAATACTCTGTGTACTAGTACAGCTGAGTATAAAAATCATAATGATTACGGTCCCTGAATGAATTCATGACCAATATATTGCATTAAAAAAATAAAGCGTATCATTACTACTTATCACTTATAAAAATAGTTATGAATATAATGTTTTATGAGTGTTTTATCTGAACCGATTCGAAAAAAAGCATGTAACGCAAAATATTGAAATATCGATAAATATCGTATATCATCACTATTTACACTTGATCGAAATGGCGGAAAAAAGTAAGTTAGCAAAACCAGCAAAATTTTATTATTTTGCTAATTTCATACAAATAAATTTGTTTTATTGCAGAAAATAGCAAGCGAACAAGCAAAGAGCAAACAAATTGTAAGTTTTTATAAATTTTGACGCTTTATTTAGTTCACCTCAATGTTTTCTTTATTTTGTGACCTCCTCGCCACTAGGTCACTAATTAGTGACGTATTTTTTGAGACTTGAGACGTGAGCTCGCTTACAGAATAGCAATTTGTCTCAAAATAAATCTCACCACGAAAAAGTCTCTATTAGTGACTTGAGACAGCTTACAGAATACTAGTATTAGTGTATCCTCAAATCCCCCAGTACCAGAAGGAAGCGTGGAGGACCCACCAAAATATATACCGATATGATCAGAATCACGAGCTGAGTCGATTAAGCCATGTCCGTCTGTCCGTCTGTCCGTCCGTCCGTCTGTGTGAACGCAAACTAGTCCCTCAGTTTTTGAGATATCTGAATGAAATTCGGAATACAGGTATGTTGTTATATGCAGCTGATCATTTGTCGGAACCGGCCGAATCGGACCACTATAACATATAGAAAACAACCGATTATTCAGATATACATGAAATTTTTGGATGTAATTTGTGCATAACTTCCCCATTTAAACAGCTAAGGACATGAAACTTTGAAGTATACGTGCCCATTTTGGCTCAAACAAGGTTACCGAAAATTGTCAAGATGGGACCACTATAACATATAGTTCCACAACATCCGATTATTCAGATATACACATTTTGGTGTATAACTCCTCCATTTTAACAGCTAACGGCCTGAAATTTTGAAGTATTTGTACCCATATGGACCCAAACGGGATTGCCGAAAATTGTTAAGATCGGACCACTATAACCTATAGCTCCCCTACAACCGATTGTTCAGATAAACACATTTTGATGTATAACTCCTCCATTTTAACAGCTAACGGCGTGAAATTTTTAAGTATTTGTACCCATATGGGCCCAAACATGGTTACCGAAAATTGTCAAGATCGGACCACTATAACATATAGCTCCTCTACAACCGATTGTTCAGATATGGACATTTTGGTGTATAACTCCTCTATTTTAACAGCTAACGGCGTGAAATTTTGAAGTATTTGTACCCATATGGACCCAAACGGAATTACCGTAAATTGTTAAGATCGGAAAACTATAACCTATAGCTCCCCTACAACCGATTGTTCAGATATGGACATTTTGGTGTATAACTCCTCTATTTTAACAGCTAACGGCGTGAAATTTTGAAGTATTTGTACCCATATGGGCCCAAACATGGTTACCGAAAATTGTCAAGATCGGACCACTATAACATATAGCTCCTCTACAACCGATTGTTCAGATATGGACATTTTGGTGTATAACTCCTCTATTTTAACAGCTAACGGCGTGAAATTTTGAAGTATTTGTACCCATATGGACCCAAACGGGATTACCGTAAATTGTTAAGATCGGACCACTATAACCTATAGCTCCCCTACAACCGATTGTTCTGATATGGACATTTTGGTGTATAACTCCACCATTTTAACAGCTAACGGCCTGAAATTTTGAAGTATTTGTACCCATATGGACCCAAAGGGGATTACCGAAAATTGTTAAGATCGGACCACTATAACATATAGCTCCCCTACAACCGATTGTTCAGATATGGACATTTTGGTGTATAACTCCTCTATTTTAACAGCTAACGGCGTGAAATTTTTAAGTATTTGTACCCATATGGGCCCAAACGGGGTTACCGAAAATTGTCAAGATCGGACCATTATAACATATAGCTCCCATACAACCGATTGTTCAGATATGGACCTTTTGGTGTATAACTCCTCCATTTAAATAGCCCAGGCACCATTTTTATACTCAGCTGTACTAGTACACAGAGTATTATAGTTTTAATCACATAACGGTGGATTGTAACAGAATGAAATAATCGAGATATATCAAAATGATCAGGGTGAAAAGAGAAATCGATTGAGCCATGTCCGTCCGTCCGTCCGTCTGTCCGTCCGTCCGTCCGTCCGTCCGTCCGTCCGTCCGTCTGTCCGTCCGTCTGTAAACACTCTAACTCGTGCAAAAATTGAGATATTTCGATGAAATTTGAAATGCAAGTTGGTATCGAGACTGGGACGGTTGGTATTGAAAATGGGCGAAATCGGACCATGACCACGCCCACTTTTCCTATATAGAAAAAATCGGAAATTTGGTATCTCAGTCACTAATATAGCTAGAACGATGAAATTATACCCACGTGTTGAGCTCAGGCCCCTAGGAAGAAATTTTATAAAATTTTGGAAAATGGGCGGTGCCACGCCCACTTATTAAAGGTCAAACCTTGAAAGTTTTACATGTCATAACTCAGAAACCATTGAAGATATATCGACCAAATTTGGTACGCGTGATGTACTTACTTAGGCAAACGTTTGAACGGAAAATAGTTAAAATCGGTTGACGGCCACGCCCACTTTTATATATGTATATTATAAAGTGACCTAATAAAAACATTTTAAGCCATATCTCTGTCAAATATAAAGATATATCATTGAAATTTTGTCGCATGAGTCCAACTATGGACATAAAACAAAAAATACAAAAATTTTGGAAAATGGGCGGTGCCACGCCCACTTATTAAGGGGCAAACATTGAAAGTTTTATGAGTCATAACTCAGAAACCGTTAAAGATATATCGATGAAATTCGGTACGCGTGATATACTTACTTAGGCAAATGTTTGGACGAAAAATTTCCTAAATCGGTTGACGACCACGCCCACTTTTATATATGTGTATTATAAAATGGCCTAATAAAAACATTTTAAGCTATATCTCTGTCAAATATAAAGATATATCATTGAAATTTTATAGCAGGAGTCCAACTGCGGACATAGAACGAAAAACACAAAAATTTTGGAAAATGGGCGTGGCACCGCCTCTTTTTAGAAACAGGAATATACGAGATTTCTTAGCCTTTAACTCGACAAATAATTGAGATATTATAACGAAACTTGGTTTATACACTTTTATAACTTGTGTTAATAGACACGCAAAAATTTATTGAAATCGGTTTATGACCACGCCTACTTTGGGAATTTGTAACGTGACATCTCTGTAAGGAGAAGTCATAAAGGAATGAAATTTTGCACAAATAATAATATTCATATGCTTAGTTGGATGACTGATAAAAATGTTGAAAATGGGCGTGGCTACGCCCCCTTTATGCGGCACTCGCTTTATGTAAAATAATCCGTGTTTCCATCAAACGCAAACAAACAATGAAAGCATACAGCTGAGTATCTAATGTTCGATTCCACTCGAACTTAGGCTTCCTTACTTGTTTCTAATAAATCCTTCCATAAATAACCCACAGAATTGAAATTATAAATTATATTAAATTAGGCTATGTACATACATAGGTAACTTTTCATTTCCCCACTCATGAAAGGTATGAAGTCTTCGGTACGGCCGAAGACAGCCGCGCTTTTACTTGTTTTTTTTTTTTTTCTTCATATTTGTTTTTATTGAATTGTTTAGAAAATAATAATAATTTCGCAAATCTTACAAACTAATACAATAAATTATTTGTTGCCAATGCTACAAATAATAATGTTGGCAAAATCTTTACATATACACATATGGCATGTATCTTACCCTAGGAGTGCAATATTAACCTAGTTGTTTAATGGAGTTTATCTTGATCTATTATTATTTATTTATTTATTTATTTATTTATTTATTATTATTATTATTATTATTTATTTATTTATTTATTTATTTATTATTATTTTTTTTTGTTCTCAAAAGTGGATAAACAGTTTAAGTAATCATTTAAATTTATATGTACAGCCATAGCATGGTGATCGTAGAGGTGTTTGTCTTCGCGCGGGCTGGCGCGATGAACAACAGGGACTAGGTGCGTTCATCGCGATGGCCGTTGGTCGGACGCTTCCGCGAAGTTTATTGTATTGTTCGGTATTTACGCTAGCCCGTGCGATGAACAACAGGGACTAGGTGCGTTCATCGCGATGGCCGTTGGTCGGACGCTTCCGCGACGTTTATTGTATTGTTCAGTATTTACGCTAGCCCGTGCGATGAACAACAGGGACTAGGTGCTTTCATCGCGATGGCCGTTGGTCGGACGCTTCGGCGACGTTTATTGTATTTTACGGTATTTCCACTAGCCTGTACTATGAACGCCAGGGACTAGGTGCCGTTCATCACGATGGCCATTGGTCGGTCGCTTCGGCGACGTTCGTCATTATCTTTACTTTACGTTGCTTTCAAGATATTGGTCTAACAGAATATGACCTTATGCACAATTGAGGTTTACATCCTTTGTCTTTAACCGCCTAGGATAGCTTTGCTTTAGGAGACTTTTTGCTAATGAATTAGGATGGTTGGCTAATCTTTTCGCATAATTTGTTTGCATTTTCTCTATCTCTTCGGTCACCGTATTTATCTCTAGGTTACTATGTATAATTGAATTTTTTACATACCAAGGAGCTTTGCATATTGTTCTTAATATCATGGACTGTAGCCTTTGAATTCTTTCTACGCTTGATTTCGATGCTGAGCCTCATAGTTGTATTCCATACATCCAAATTGGTTTTAAAACCATATTAAATATTAATATCTTATTATCTAATCCCAGTCTGGAACTTGGACCAATTAACCATTGCAGATGGCTTATTTTCAACTTGGTTTGCATAATCTTTTTGTCAATGTGATTTTTCCAAGTCATTCTTCTATCCAATGTGACTCCAAGTTACGTAACGAAGTCTTTCTGAGTTATTATTTTTCCATTTATTGAGACTGGTGGGCATGTGTCTTTTTTTAGGCTAAAAGTTACTTGTACACATTTAAATTCGTTGACCTTAATTCTCCACGTAGTAAGCCATTCTTCTAAAGTTTTTATATGTCTCTGCAATTGGATAGTAGCAGTTATGGGATTTGCGTGCACACTCAGTATAGCCGTATCATCTGCGAAGGTAGACGTGACAAGGCTCGCGTTGGTTGGCAGATCGCTTGTGTAAATTAAGTATAGTACAGGCCCTAGAACGCTACCTTGTGGAACTCCAGCAGAAAGTGGATGACTTTCGGTTGTAAAACTTTTGTGCCTTACTCGAAATTTTCTACCTGTTAAAAAGCTTTCTAGGATCCCGCAGAGATTATAAGGAAGTGTTTGTTTTATTTTATGCAATAGCCCTTCTAGCCATACTTTATCGAAAGCTTGTGCCACATCTAGGAATAGGGCCGTGCAATATTGTTTGGTTTCAAAAGTTGACCTTATTTCTGAAACAATTCTATGCACTTGTTCTATCGTACCGTGCTGCTCTCTAAATCCGAACTGGTGGCTTGGTATGGTTTCGTGCAGTTCTAAGATGGGCTGAATCTTTCTCAGCAATAATTTTTCGAATAGTTTGGAAAAGATAGAGATTAAGCTTATTGGTCTGTAGGAGCTTACTATTGTCGGGTCTTTGCCTGGTTTTGGGATCATAATAATTTCAGATAGTTTCCATGGATTAGGAAAGTGACATAATCGGAGGATACTATTGAAGATGTATAGTAGTTGCTTAATAGCTACTATGGGAAGCGCTTTTAACATTTCACCCGTTATTCTGTCATACCCTGGTGCTTTCTTATTCTCTATGTCTTTGGATATAGTTTTATTCAAGTCGTCTAGTTTGAAACCAAGTGGTATTGCTGGTAATTGTGGAGTATTTTCTTGGAGAACATTTTGGCTTTCATTTGGAGTAAATACATTTGAAAGATGGGTTGCAAATGCTACTCCTTTTTCGTGGTCACTTCGAGAAAATTCACCATTTTGCATTCGTATTGGAGGATCCTGCTGAACCGGCCGTTTTAGATATTTGAGAGAGCGCCACAAAGAATAATCTGTACAGGATGTGGCCGTGAGGGACTTAATTCTATTTTGAAATTTTGTTTCCCTTTTCTCCTCTAGGAGCATTTGGAGCTCTTTCGTACATTTTTTTAGCTCGTTTTTCAGGGTTGGAGATCGCAACCTTTGCCAGTCTCTCCTAAGTTGCCTTTTCTTGGAAACTAGCTCAATGATATCTTTTTCATTGAAAGGACTAAAGCTTTGCTGATGGGTTGTGTTAGGACGTAATGGCGTTGAAACCTTTGCTGCCACTTGCAGTAAGTTTGTGAAGTCAATTATCGCATATTCCACTTCGGCGGCTGTTTTAAGGCTCACATTTGGATTAATATGCGAACTTATAAATTTTCTGTACTTCAGCCAATTCGTAAATATATTAGTTAAGCTTGGGTTCAGTTCGTTTAAAGTTGGAAGGGTTTTAATAGATATGACGCAAGGAGAGTGATCAGACGATAGGTCAAAAAGAGATTCTATCTGAAGTATATCCCGATCGAGGCCGCGAGTTACCCCAAAATCTATGAGGTCGGGAGTTTTGCTCCTATCAGTGGGCCAATATGTTGGCTGCCCTGTTGATATAATATCAAGACCATTGCTTTGGATTGCTTTGAACAGGTTTCTTCCCTTTGGTGTTATTAACCTAGATCCCCAAAAAGTATGTTTAGCATTGTAATCACCTGAGTCGTGCCTAACTTGGAAAAGAATTCAGTAAATTGGTACTCTGTTATATTAAAACGGGGAGGACAGTATATTGCAGATACAGTTAATCCACCAGAACTATCATCTACGTACACTGATGTTGAGTGTATATACTCTTTGCAATATTCTTCTAAAACGTGGTGCTTAATCCTCTTTCTTATAAGTATACCGGTTCCACCTCTAGCTTTTCCTTCAGGGTGCTTAGTATTATAGAACATATACCCATCAATATTAAAATTATTAAACACAGTCAGATGGGTTTCAGACACTAACATTATGTCAATTTGGTGATTTTCCAGGAAAACATGGAGTTCATTGCGATGTTGGCCTATGCCGTTAGCATTCCAGAAACCTATATTGAAACAATTCATGGTCTTGACAAAATTGTTTGAAGTAGGAGGTTTTGATTCCTAATCAATTCTTGCATCATGTTTTGCATGGACTTCATATGGTCCTGCATCATATGAACAAAGCTATTTAGAGTATTTTCGAGTGATGTTGTTGGAGTGGAATCGTTTTGGATTTCGTTCTGTTGTGTGCCTCTTAAGACTTGGGCGTATGAGTATGTTCCCAGATTTCTCTGCGGAGCTGTATTAATAGTTGGTTTTGACACATTTTGAGGTTGTGGGACTGGGACATTTTTAGGTTTTTTGCTACCTTTCTCTTTTAATGAAATGTATACTGGGCAACCCCTATAATTAGCAGTGTGATTTTCACCGCAGTTACTGCACTTCTTATTTTCTGGGTTTGCTTTAGGTTTCTCACACTCTTTGGAGCTGTGCAAATTTCCGCAAATTACACATACGCTAGGTAATGTGCAATATCGTTTTGTATGCCCGAACTCCTGACAATTATGGCATTGTACGGGGCCCACACGTTTATGCGGTTCTTCCACAGAGATTCTTCGGTGTAGAAGATAACGTAATTTATAAATGGGATGTACTTCTCCCTTCTTTAAAAGCTGGAAATCTGACTCGATTTCAACCCTGAACATCGGTTGCGGTATGTTGGCTTTATTTTTGATATTGTAAACATATCTGACTATAAAGCCTTCCTCGTTTAATGCAGTCTCTATTTCTGCCGGGCTTACGGAATTTTCTATTCCTTTTAGTACAACTGACAAGCCACGGCTACTTTTTAGCTGATAGGTATAGAAATTTTTCTTCTTGTTTTCAAAGTCTTTAGTTATTTTGCGGAAATAATCCTCACTATAAGTTTGAATTTTAACTTCCTGTATATTGCCTTTTTTTTAGGTACGACATGGAAGTTTTTAGGACCTACTAGCTCAACCAGTTTGCTTACCAATGCATTAGAGCTTTGTTCTCGTAGGTAAATTGGAGGGGGCTTGGGGCTTTTTTGTGGCTTTTCGATTTGAATATTTTGAGATTCAGCGAGCACACTGAATCTCTTGTCGCCCAATGTTATTTTCGGTGCCTCTTTTGTTGCCTCTGTTGGCAGGTCACCTTTGATTAATTTGGAGGGATTCGATTTCCCATTCTTTTCTGGCGTTCGCTTTCTTTTTATACGGATATAGCGATCCAAGCCAGTTTGCACTTGTATTTTCTTGGCGTTTTTATTTGCCATTTTTATGGTATCGCCAGCTTTATTTTGAGCTCCAGCTGCGGAAGTACTTGCTAGAGGCTCTGGGAATTGAGGGTAAGTAATTTGGACACTCGGGGAACAAGATCGTGCCCTTGATTCAATTGCCGTTTTTTCTTTTCCGGCTTTTTCATTTATATCAAAAGATTTAAATGTGAAATACGCATTGCGCACGTGATCGTGTGAAGAAGTGCCTGTGGCACTCATATGCATATGTACATATGTATTTTATTTTATTTAGTTAATTTTATTTGTTTTAATTTATTTTATTCTATTTTATTCTATTATATTATATTTTATTATATTATATTATATTATATTATATTATATTATATTATATTATATTATATTATATTATATTATATTATATTATATTATATTATATTATATTATATTATATTATATTATATTATATTATATTATATTATATTATATTATATTATATTATATTATATTATATTATATTATATTATATTATATTATATTATATTATATTATATTATATTATATTATATTATATTATATTATATTATATTATATTATATTATATTATATTATATTATATTATATTATATTATATTATATTATATTATATTATATTATATTATATTATATTATATTATATTATATTATATTATATTATATTATATTATATTATATTATATTATATTATATTATATTATATTATATTATATTATATTATATTATATTATATTATATTATATTATATTATATTATATTATATTATATTATATTATATTATATTATATTATATTATATTATATTATATTATATTATATTATATTATATTATATTATATTATATTATATTATATTATATTATATTATATTATATTATATTATATTATATTATATTATATTATATTATATTATATTATATTATATTATATTATATTATATTATATTATATTATATTATATTATATTATATTATATTATATTATATTATATTATATTATATTATATTATATTATATTATATTATATTATATTATATTATATTATATTATATTATATTATATTATATTATATTATATTATATTATATTATATTATATTATATTATATTATATTATATTATATTATATTATATTATATTATATTATATTATATTATATTATATTATATTATATTATATTATATTATATTATATTATATTATATTATATTATATTATATTATATTATATTATATTATATTATATTATATTATATTATATTATATTATATTATATTATATTATATTATATTATATTATATTATATTATATTATATTATATTATATTATATTATATTATATTATATTATATTATATTATATTATATTATATTATATTATATTATTTATATTATATTATATTATATTATATTTTATTTTATTTTATTTTATTTTATTTTATTTTATTTTATTTTATATTGTTTTAATTTTACTTATATGTATCTATATTTATATCATAGATGGGCACTTTTAAGTACCAGTAGTAATTCATTATTTTTACCCTTTTTACTGCTTACTTAAAATTTTTTACAGTAATAAGTAACGCGTTACTTATTACTTAAAATTTTTTACAGTATTAAGTATCGCTTTACTTATTACTTAAAATTTTCTACAGTATTAAGTACCGCGTTACTTACTACTGTAAAAATTTTACAGTAATAAGTAGTCTTTACTTACTACTGTAAAAAGTTTACAGTATTTCAGTATTATTTACTGTTTACTGTAAGACTACTGAAGTAGCGAGGATACAGTAGTCTAAGAATTGGCATACACACACACGCACATTGATGAGCACAAGCGCATGCGTTAACGAGCATATGAGGTATGATGCCCAATAAACATAATAGAAAAAAATCTCGAACGTTTGACTTAATTTTTTTTTATAAAATCTTAACCTAGAATACAATTAAGATATTTGTTGCCACTGCTTCAAATAACATTTGGATGAAAAGCAATTTTATTTTTTCAATTGATTTTTAAGTAAATTTTTGCTTCCCGACGTTTTCCCGAGCATTGTGGTAAAAATATAGTTTTTATTTTTATATCCTTAATTTATACATACCTGGGTACTTACCTTGGTATATTTGAGAAAAAATTGAGAATGGGTACGTTTAATTGTGAATTTCAAAATGCTCTGGAATTAGAAATGTGTATAAACGTTTTTTCAACGTTCGAGATTTTTTTCTATTATGTTTATTGGGCATCATACCTCATATTAGCCATGGGTAATGGCGCAATTTTTTTGGCGCTGATACAATAACACCAGCGCCAACCGTGGCGCCGCGCACGGTTCTGGCGCAATAACACCTTTAGCGCAATTGCCATGGAATAATCGATAAATAACACTTGTTTGCTTCTTACTGTCTACTATACCCGTTTTATTTCTTTTGGTGCAATTCTGGTTACCTACACGCTGGCAGAATAATTGTGCCACAATTAAATTTAATTTTAAAAATAATTTGCGTATATTTGTGAAAATATGCCGGAATCTCGTTTTTCGGCATCTTCATTATGAAATACGAGGGTCGGCTCCACCCTATTAAAAAAAAAGATTCCGGGTCCGGGCGCATTTTATCGAAATTTCCCCTTACCATTTACCATGCGTAACAAAAATATACTATATACTAATAAATATTTTATTTAATTTATTTTGTATTATATTTTTCTCTCCTATTCACAGATAATGACAAGTTTGTCTTCTTTATTTGTGAAAGTAAAATATCAATACCCTTTCGTATTAGCGATGGTTCGGTATTGGCGTTAGCATACATAATTGTGACGGTGTCATATACGCTGTGTTGTTATTGGCTTTGTGGTGGTGCCAATTTACACTAGCGCTATATTGGTGCTGGTGTTAGCGCACGAAATTGAGTCAGTGTTATATTGCAATAGCGCATCATTGAGTTGGCGCTATACTGAGTTGGAGCTATACTGTGTTGGCGCTACATTGAGTTGGCGCTACATTGAGTTGGCGCTATATTGAGTTGGCGCATTTTCCAAATCGGAGTTAGCGCAATAACACCAGGGTTGGCGCCAGCGCAATTGCGCGGCGCAGCGCAGTGTTACCCATGCCTACCTCATATGCTCGTTAACGCATGCGCTTGTGCTCATCAATGTGCATGTGTGTGTATGCCAATTCTTATGGCGTTTTCTTTTCTGACAAAAAATGTTGCCCTTTAATATCTCAATTATCGAATTACGTAACATGACTTTCTATAAAATGGCTGAATTTGTAGTTAATGATGCCCTCTTACTTAGTCAGAGGACAACATTCGTTGAAATCACCACACAAGCTTACAAAATGGCTAAGAAAATCAAACAGGGCAACATTTTTTCGAGAAAAGAAAACGGCATTAGACTACTGTATCCTCGCTACTTCAGTAGTCTTACAGTAAACAGTAAATAATACTGAAATACTGTAAACTTTTTACAGTAGTAAGTAAAGACTACTTATTACTGTAAAATTTTTACAGTAATAAGTAACGCGGTACTTAATACTGTAGAAAATTTTAAGTAATAAGTAAAGCGATACTTAATACTGTAAAAAATTTTAAGTAATAAGTAACGCGTTACTTATTACTGTAAAAAATTTTAAGTAAGCAATATTCTTTTACTGCTTACTGTTTGCTTTACTGAATTACAATTTTACTTCAGTATGCCCATCTATGATTTATATACATATATTTGGAGCAGTGCAGCGCTCTGAATGTCGGCAATGCAGTTCACCGGAAATGTAACACCAGCTGATCCGACCTTCGAACGAAGTTGACAGCGCCACCTGGCGGTACAGCACTTCAGATGCAACTCTGCACGGGATGAAAATTTGCTCAATATGTATGTATGTACGTATGTATGTATTTATTTATAGATTTAAGTTATATATGTATATATGTATGTATGTATATATAGAAAAGTATTTATTAAAACGAAATAGCTTTTAAATACTTATCTTTTGGGTTTTTCTTCACAATCAAGTCGGAGGGGAATCGCTTCCCAAGTCCCGGCACAGATTTTATCAAAAACCCGAGTGGAAACGTCAATATACAATAAAAAAAAACACGGAGCGATAATTTAATTTGGCTTATTTTTACTCTAAAAAAAGATACCTGCCTCACTGTCTGAATTAATGGCAAAATAGTAACCCAAAAATATACGTCACCTACCTTGGTGCAGACCTGGGTAATATCAAGTACCAGTACGACTTGTGACAAGTACATTTTAAAGGAATTGTACTGGTACTGGTACTGGCATTTCCAAAATTTTCAAGTACAAGTACAAGTAATTGCAAAATAATTGAAGTTTTAGCAAATACTTCAAAGTATTTGAAAAGAATTGAAAGTACTTGAAAAGAATTGAAAAATGTACTTGAATCGATTTTTTAATTCTTCTAAAGTACATTCAATTACTTACAATCTTGAAACCAATATTTAAAAAATTACAAAAATAAACGATATTTTATATTTTTTACATGTCGCTTGTAGTCCATATTATGTTTATTTAACAAAATGCATTTGAAATTTAACATAAATAAATATTTTAATTTAATTTAAAACAAAAAAAATAATTCAACATAAATAAAATTATAAGAAAAAATATAACGTATCTTAATCCTAAATATCTAGAAAAACTGTCGAAATTCGACAATAAGCGCACTCTAGTTTTTTTTAAATATTGGTTTCAACTTGACGTTCCGTCGTCGATTTAACCCTAGAAGGGTACTGTGAGTAAAATTTACTCACATAAGGAATAGATTTGTTCGTAAATCAGCAGGTTGGCCTCACTGAAAGTCAAGCCACTAGCAGTGCTTGGCCCACTCTGTCATTAGTTGGCTAGCGCAAGCATTGAATGGTGTTGTTTGATTTATCGCGCTTGGGGACAATTTAAAACAAGTAAAAGCGCGGCTGTCTTCGGCCGTACCGAAGACTTCATACCTTTCATGAGTGGGGAAATGAAAAGTTACCTATGTATGTACATAGCCGGATTAAGTTTAATTTATAATTTTAATTCTGTGGGTTCATTTATGGAAAGATTTATTAGAAAAAATGGTGTCTTGGCTATTTAAATGGAGGGGTTATACACCAAAATGTAAATATCTGAACAATGTTGTATGGGAGCTATATGTTATAGTGGTCCGATCTTGACAATTTTCGGTAATCCCGTTTGGGCCCATATGGGTACAAATACTTCAAAATTTCACACCGTTAGCTGTTAAAATGGAGGAGTTCTACACCAAAATGTGTATATCCGAACAATCGGTTGTATGGGAGCTATATGTTATAGTGGTCCGATCTTGACAATTTTCGGTAATCCCGTTTGGGCCCATATGGGTACAAATACTTCAAAATTTCACGCCGTTAGCTGTTAAAATGGAGGAGTTATACACCAAAATGTCCATATCTGAACAATCGGTTGTAGGGGAGCTATATGTTATAGTGGTCCGATCTTGACAATTTTCGGTAACCCTGTTTGGGCCCATATGGGTACAAATACTTCAAAATTTCACGCCGTTAGCTGTTAAAATGGAGGAGTTATACACCAAAATGTCCATATCTGAACAATCGGTTGTATGGGAGCTATATGTTATAGTGGTCCGATCTTAACAATTTTCGGTAATCCCGTTTGGGCCCATATGTGTACAAATACTTCAAAATTTCACACCGTTAGCTGTTAAAATGGAGGAGTTATACACCAAAATGTGCATATCTGAACAATCGGTTGTATGGGAGCTATATGTTATAGTGGTCCGATCTTGACAATTTTCGGTAATCCCGTTTGGGCCCATATGGGTACAAATACTTCAAAATTTCACGCCGTTAGCTGTTAAAGTGGAGGAGTTATACACCAAAATGTGTATATCTGCATAATCGGATGTTGTGGAACTATATGTTATAGTGGTCCGATCTTGACAATTTTCGGTAACCTTGTTTGGGCCAAAATGGGCACGTCTACTTCAAAGTTTCATGTCCTTAGCTGTATAAATGGGGAAGTTATGCACAAATTACATCCAAAAATTTCATGTATATCTGAATAATCGGTTGTTTTCTATATGTTATAGTGGTCCGATTCGGCCGGTTCCGACAAATGATCAGCTGCATATAACAACATACCTGTATTCCGAATTTCATTCAGATATCTCAAAAACTGAGGGACTAGTTTGCGTTCACACAGACGGACGGACAGACGGACAGACGGACATGGCTTAATCGACTCAGCTCGTGATTCTGACCATATCGGTATATATTTTGGTGGGTCCCCCACGCTTCCTTCTGGTACTTTCGACAAAAATTTTTTGGCACTAAGTTATAATACCATTTCATTCTCATGAAAGGTATAAAAAGTTGGTGAGTAAAATGTACTTATCGGTACCCTTTACGTACTAATTTGGATGAGTCATATTTACTTATCACTAACTTACTACGTGTCTAAAAAATATATTTTGTGCTGAATTATGAGAATTATGTTTTGGTTTTGTATTATATTACCGTGCAGAAGGCTATAGAGCATACAAATGGCAGGTCGCGGCCTATCAGAGCAAAATATTTTGGATGCAATACTTGAACTAGAATCAGAGGAAGAAGACAATTTGGAGTTGGAGCTTTGTAACTTTGATGAGGATTCTTGGGACACTATTGCATATTGGAAGAGATTTTGGTTTATACAAATAAAGAAATAAACATTCAAAGGGAGAACTATAACGATAAATCACACGCGGTTTTGTCAAATTTGGAAATGGACGAACTTGAAGCATTTCTGGGTTTGTTAGTCTTATACGCTGCTCTCAAAGATAATCACTTGGCAACACATATGATGTTTGACACTTCATACTGTGGGGAAAGGTACAAGGCGACCATGCCTGTGAGACGGTTCAAATTTATCCTAACTTGTCTAAGATTCGATGACAAAATTTTTGTAGTTATACCAAACGTAGATACACCACCACTTAATGCAATTGTGGATTAGCTATTTGCGGTGAACATGCACAAAAAAGTGCCCCCTTAAATTTTTTTCATTTAAAACTACTACCTTACAAAATAAATCAGATAATAACGTAAAAATTCTGAAGTGAGTAAAATTTACTCATCGGTACCTATAAGCGCCTACAATTTAACCGTACCATTCTGATGTTAAGTAATTGAAAGTACTTGAAAAGAATTGGAAAATCGATTCAAGTACATTTTTCAATTCATTTCAAGTACTTTCAATTCTTTTCAAATACCTTGAAGTATTTGCTAAAACTTCAATTATTTTTCAATTCCTTGTACTTGTACTTGAATACTCTGAAAGTACTTAGTACGGACTAATTGCTTCAATATCAAAATGTAAAGTATTTAAGTACGTAATAGTCCAATTACTACTCAGTATTACCCAGGTCAACAAAATACTTTTATTTAATATGGTGATAAAACCATCCTGGATGTATGGAATACAGATTTGGGGGTCAGCATCCAAATCCAGTCTAGAAAGAATACAAAGGCTACAATCTAAGATAGTAAGATAAATATGCCGGGCGCCTTGGTACTTGAAAAAATCTAAAGATTAACACAGTTGTTGCAGAGGTAAGAAATATACAAACTAACTACGCCACAAGACTAGGCAATCATCCAAACATACTGGCTAAAAATCTGTTAGAACAGAGGCACCCAGGCAGGCGGCTAAAGAGAAAGGATATCCAGCTAAATTGCGACCAAGGCTAGAGCCACTAAAATTAAAACTTCGAGGAGCCTATCCTATTAGGCCGTAAAACCTCTGAATTACAAAAAGCAGCTTACTGAAATTCCTTCCATTCACAAAGCTTTTACTAATACATTAATATTTACATGCATTTACTAATACATATGTATAACAAATGTATGTATGATTGTGTTTCGGACGAGCCTATGTCATTAGGCCGTAAAAACTCCTAACTTCATGCACGCAGCTTATTGAAATTCCTTCCAATACGAAACTGAGAGCAATCCATACACGACCACCATGTTTATTAAGTCATTATTAATTACTAATTACTTTTAACGAACCACAAAATTGTTAGATGTATTTTATTAATACAGTTGGCAAAATATATTGGATGCTAAAACAAAAAAAAAAACAAAAAAAATACGAAACTGCAATAGCACATTCAAAAAAGTCAGTAACGTTGCGATACAAATCAGTCATCAATTTGAAACTTTTCAGTATCAATTTTTCTTCCTTAAATAAAGTATCAAATTTCTTATCAATCTGATACTTTCGAACGTATCACAGTATCAATTTAATATTACATCCAGTATAATTCTGATACTCTATAGTATCAATCTGAAACTACTACTACTATTTACAAAAGCGAGTGTCTATTTGATACAATCTGGTATCGATTTGAAACTATTTCTGATATCAATTTGATACCATGTAGTATCAATTTGTGATGAGATATATTTGTGATGACGAAAAACTTATTTCCTTTGACGTGGTTTCACTTTTTCCGAGCATTCCGATGCATCTAGCACTTGATGTTATATCAGAAAAATTGTCAACAATAAGAAAATTTATGGATATACCAAAGCGAACATTTATGGACGTAGTTAAATTTTGCATCCAGGAAAATAGATATTTTAAATATAAGGACAATATATATACGCAATTAAAAGGACTACCAATGGGATCTCCGACATCTTCAGTAATAGCAGATATTGTGATGGAGAATTTGTTAGAAAGCACAATAGAAAAGTTACAACGAAAACCAAGAATTCTCACAAAATACGTTGACGATTTATTCGCAATAATTAATGAAAATGACATACACACAACTCTAAATGCACTTAATTCTTTTGACAAAAATATTAAATGTACATTTGAAATAGAGAAAGACCATAAATTAGTATATCTTGACTCAGTTATCAATACACATGGAAACCAGTTGAAATTTAAGTGGTATAAAAAACCGACATCATCAGGACGAATCGTCAACTTTAATCCAAAACACCCTAAGACAATGATAATAAATACAGCAATGGGCTGTATACGAAGAATGATGCAGACTTCGGATGAAATTTACCACAACGACATTCAAAAAGAAATATTTTTATTATTAAAAAAACAATGATTTCCCCGAAAAAACTATAAAAAATTTATTAAGAAAATATAAGTCGCAAAATAATCAAAAAACCAACAAACCAGTGATTTTCAAGTCGGTAACTTATGTGCCAAAATTGTCAGAAAGACTAAAATAATCAGACTGCTACAATAATGACAACGTAAGAATCGCATATAAACCAGAAAACACATTAAACAATTTTTCAATAGAGTTAAGTCCAAAATTCCCCCGTTTGAAAGAAGTAATGTAGTGTATCAAATCCCCTGTAACGGTAATAACATCGAACCATGTAATGTTGGATATGTAGGCACAACCAAATCAAAACTAAAAACTATACTAGCCCAACAAATACAAAAAATTGCAATAAAATAATAAACCAGAAAACGGCGCTCATGGCCCACTGTGCAAGTAGCGGACACTCGTCAAATGTTGAGAAGACAAAAATACTGCAACAAGAACAACATTACAGCAAGCGTTTTACCCTCGAAATGTTACATATAATTAACACACCGACAAACATTAGATTAAACTACAAAACGGACACAGATAATTGTGCTCATATATATGTATATACAAACATTTATTAAAAACAGATAGGTGACAACTCCACGTCATACAGGACGGACGTGCATACAAATGTATGTAATTTTGTATTTATTTATAATAATAATTTTGTGATTTGTTGTGATTTTTTTATAATGTATTTTTTTATTTAATTGTTAATAGTGGCCCTGAAGACGATTACTGAAAGTAGTTGAAATATATTGGCATCAAAAATATAAACAAATTTTTTATTGTTTTTCTTACGACCTGGAGCCGGCAAACAACAAATATTAACCAATGAAGGTCGCCAAACATTACATATATAATTATATATGTATTATTTAAATTACTAATAAAATTAGTAACGCGCGACGATTTTGAAACATATGCTGTAGAAATTTCATAAAAGTAATGTTGGACGAAACATGATGTGACACATCTGGATATGTAAGGGAGAAAACTTGATAAATTTTGAAGCAATTATCCAATGCGATCAGAAAAGAATTAAATTTGAGAAGGTGGTTGCCAAAGCTAACGTAAAATTGATTAACGTTTGATAGTTCTGTGCCAACCACAATGAAAAAAGGTTGTATTGGCGATTCCAAATTTATCGAGGTAGTTCTCCTTATTTCGATTTGATTTTGTAAGTCGGTTATTGATATTAGATGCATTAATGAACTGGTTACTGAATTTTTGAATTGACGCTCTGTGGTATGACTTCAGCTCCTCTTCCCTTATAGTATAACGGTGAGTAGATTTCAAAACGCTGTGCAGCAACACAAAGTAATGCAGTCTCTAGAATCTGATAATAAACAAGTAAGGAAGCGTAAGTTCGAGTGAATCAAACATTAGATACTAAGCTATATGCTTTCATTATTTGTTTGCGTTTGCTGGAAACACGGTGTATTTTATATAAAGGGAGTGTTCCAGAAATATCTTTGCTAAAAAGTAGGCGTGGTCATAAACCAATTCCAGTGAATGTTTGCACGTCTTTTAGCATAAGTGACAAAATTTTATATACAAAGTTTCGTCATAATATCTCAATTATTTGTCGAGTTATGGGCTCCTAAACCTCGTAGATTCCTTAGTCTAAAAAGAGGCAGTGCCACGCCCAATTTCCAAAATTTTCTATTTTTTGTTTCCGGTCTATTGTGGGACTCATTCCACAAAATTTCAATGAATTACATTTATATTTGACAAAGATATCGCTTAAAATATTTTTATTAAGCTCCATATATAAAATTAGGCGTGGTCGTCCACCGATTGCGCTAAAATTTTAAACATGCATTACCATACGTTATAAAAGCGTACGCACCAAGTTTAGTTAAAATATATGAATTATTTTTCGAGTTACGGGCTAAGAAATCTCGTATATTCCTGCTTTTAAAAGGACGCGGTGCCACGCCCATTTTCCAAAATTTTTGTGTTTTTCCTTTTATATCCGTAGTTGGACTCCTGCCACAAAATTTCAATGATATATCTTTATATTCGATAGAAATATCGCTTAAAATGTTTTTATTAGGCAACTTTATAGTTTCCAAATATAAAAGTGGGCGTGGCCGTCCACCGATTTTGACAATTTTCCGTCGAAACAATTGCCTAAGCAAGGTAAATCACGCACGCCAAATTTCATCGATATATCTGCTATGGTTTCTGAGTTATGACAAATAAAACTTTCAATGTTTGCCCCTTAATAAGTGGGCGTGGCACCGCCCATTTTCCAAAATTTCACCATATTTCTTCATAAGGGCCTGAGCTCAATACGTGGGTGAAATTTTATCACCAAAGCGCTATTAGTGACTGAGATACAAAATTTCCGGTTTTTATTATATAGGAAAAGTGGGCGTGGTCATGGTCCGATTTCGACGGACATGGCTCAATCGATTTCTCTTTTCACACTGATCATTTTCATATATAAAAGTCCATATCTATCTCGATTATTTCATTCCGTTACAATCCACCGTTATGAAAACAAAATTATAATACTCTGTGTACTAGTACAGCTGAGTACATATAAAATAGTTAAGTACATTCATTATTTATTAAAAAAAGAGTATAGTTACTTATATCGATATTGTCCTTTGGAATGTCCTTTACATTGCTTTCATAAAATTTGGTAAAATTTGGTATAGTCTGGCCCCACTTAGAAGTTATATTTTATCGCTTATCCGGCCAGGTTATATTAAAATCTTCGTCGATCTGCAATAAGTGTTTTCACTGTGTTAGTAATTACAAAACAATGTGCAGAGTTGAGAAAAAAGTATCGATATATCGAAGTATACAACGCTTTTTAACCAACTGATGATACATAGTACATATATCTGTGGTGTCCTGCAATTTTAAGACTTAAGCAGTTAGTGCAAATTGCCACAGATATATCGATGTATTTATATACGTTGATGCGTATGTACAATTATCACGAATACTTATTGTTGGCAACCGCCAATACAACTTTTTGAAAACATTTTTATTATATTTATTAAATGTTATAATATCTATCACAAAAATGTTATCACATTATAGCGGTCAGTTACCACTTTATTAGTTTACGTCCAATTCCATATTTTTGACAAACCAATGAAGTAATATTTTTTTTACATATTTGAGACCTACACACACACAAAACTTTTATTTACACGCGACGGGAGCAATCAATAATATCCAGCAACGAATCAAAAACGACTTAACGCCAACAGCTTCATGTTACTCACGATGATTGATGTTCGAAATTGTCAGTATCAATTTAGTACTTTGATTGAGAGTATCAGTATCAATTTTATACTTTGTATTATACATTGTGCCCGCTGTGGTGCAGTGGGTAGAGCGCTCGCCTGCTATGCTAGAGGTCTCGGGTTCAAACCCCAGTCCGAGCCAACACCAAAAAAAATTTTCTAATTAGTAAAAATCCAATTATTGGGTTTTTTAACACCTCTCGGCAGTGGGCGGCATACCCTCCGGGTGTATATCTGCCATGAAAAATAATATAATAATATAATAATAATACAATGGCGCTATTATAACTCTGACGAGTTTTATGGCCGAGCTTCTCTCCCAATTCGAGGTGTGCTCCTTTTTTTTCCTACTAATTGGGTGGACCTACAGTTTTATGCCGGCTCCGAACGACGAATGCATTTTTTGTGAGAAGCTTTTTCATGGAAGTGGCCATGTAAAGTACTAACTATTTGGACGAAAAATGGTAAGTCGTTTTTATACAGCAGTGCTGAGAGTTTTAACGATGCAAAAATATTTGTATAAATACCTGTTTATTTATTCAGTATTTTTGGTCCAAACATTTACATTATAAAGTAAATCAGATGTACCGTACATTGATATACATATCTGCTACATTTTCTAAGTAATTTCTTGTAAAACTGAAAGTTTGTCTCTTACAGATCGACTTTCAACGTTAGCGCAAAATTACTTTAGTGGTAATTTAATTCGCTGAAAATGGTTACCTTCTTTTCAATCGGTATTCTGGTACATACTGTAACGCTGTCAAAGCTATTCCATACGAACGGAATGGAATCGGGCCGAAAACGCCGATACTCTGAGATAAAAATAAGGCTCCGGTCACTGACGATTTGTCAGCCACGCTATTCAAACATAGTTGCGATAAAATGACAAGATACATGCACCAACTCCTCTGCAGATAAGTCCTTCCCTTCTGCGCAAAAAGGCTAAGAGTATGGGTTTGGCGGTCAACGAGGACAATACAAGTACAGTCTGTCGGCACAGAATGAGTCTGCACATCTTCGTCTTGGCGTTATCAAAAAGCATAAACGCTTTGTTGGATTCGGCCAAAATCGTTTAAACGATTAAACGCCAATTTTTTTGGGAAATTATTTAGGAATGTTTAGGTTTTTAACTTTTTGATTGAGTTATTTTTCTTTATTTAATCCGTATTTAATTCCAATACCGGAATTAGTTATATTTAAATGTAATATAATTATACAGTATTTAAATAAATCTTCCTACAATAATCGTGTACATTTTGTGAACGTTAGTTAAATGAAGTCGCCATTGTTGGAGCACGTTGTTAGACTGGGCGTCCAAATAATTTCTTTTTGCTTTAAACTGCATTTTTACGTGACCAAAATGAATACGGTCACACTAATTTATGCACTGTCATTGCTAAATACCATTACATATTTTCATTCAGTCAATGTTTAACGATTTCGTCTTAAACTGTTTGTTACCAGCAGTTAGTATATACATATAAAAGTTATCCTTTTATATCTGACTTCATACTGTGTATTTGCTGTTTTTTATGTTTTAAACTTTTTATCTGTAGCACATATCCATACCTACATGCGTATATACATAAGGGTTATGATTCTTTTACACTTTTTTTACTAGTAGTAGTACATAGAGTATTATAGTTTTGATTCCATAACGGTGGATTGTAGCAGAATGAAATGATCGAGATAGATATAGACTTATATATATAATGATCAGTTGAAAAGAGAAACCGATTGAGCCATGTCCGTCCGTCCGTCCGTCTGTGCGCACGATAACTCGCGCAAAATTGAAATATTTTGATGAAATTCGGAATGCAAGTTGGCATCAAAACTGAGATGGATGGTATTGAAAATGGGCGAAATCGGACCATGACCACGCCCACTTTCCCTATATAGTAAAAATCGGAAATTTGGTATCTCAGTCACTAATAGCTGGAGTGATAAAATTTCACCCACGTATTGAGCTCAGGCCCTTATGAAGGAATATGGTGGAATTTTGGAAAATGGGAGGTGCCACGCCCACTTATTAAGGGGCAAACATTGAAAGTTTTATAGATCATAACTAACGATGAAATTTGGTATGCGTGATTTACTTACTTAGGCAAACGTTTGGACGTAAAATTTCCAAAATCGGTTGACACCCACGCCCACTTTTATATATGTGTATTATAAAGTGATCTAATAAAAACATTGTACTTGTAGTAATACATATGCAAAATTTTAGCGAAATCGGTGGACGACCACGCACAATTTTATATATGGGAACTATAAAGGGGCCTAATAAAAACATTTTAAGCGATATCTTTGTATATAAAGATAATTCATTGAAATTTTGTGGCATGAGTTCTACAATAGACAACAAAAAATATAAAAATTTTGGAAAATGGGAGTGGCACCGCCTCTTTTTAGACAACGGAATCTACGAGATTTCGGAGCCCATAAGTCGACAAATAATTGAGATATTATGACTCAGCTTAGTTTATGCCTTTTTATAACTTGTGTTAATATACACGCAAAAATTTATTGAAATCGGTTTATGACCACGCCTACTTTTTAACAAAGATATTTCTGGAAAACCCTTTGGGAATTTGTAACGTGACATCTTTGTAATTAGAAGTCATAAAGGGTTACCGATTTCCACTAACAATAATATTTATATGCTTAGTTGGATGATTGATAAAATTTTGAAAATGGGCGTGGCTGCTCCCACTTTATGCGGCACCCGCCTAATCGAACAAACGCAAACAAACAATGAAAGCATACAGCTGAGTATCTAATGTTCGATTCCACTCGAACTTAGGCTTCCATTGTTATATTTCTATCATTACAAAAATTGTTGTGTAATGATGTTCATTTCTATAAACGATGACGAGATAATACAAGAACGAATGAAGGTACATAAATAAATGTTCCCAACCTAGTTAGATAATCATATTTCTACATACGTTAAATATAATCATGCGCAAAATTGACGCATGATGGGATTTTCAGCTATATCTTCACAATTTATTTACAAATTTTCCCTGAACTTGCACAGACCTTATTATAGATATGTAAAATAAATGTGAACATCATAAATAAAATATATTTAAATTTAGTTAATATAAAAAAACTAAAGCAAATGAACTTCTTCAGTTCTCTCCAGAAATTAGGATACACCAGGGCAGATCTATAAAGGTAACAGCACGGCGGCCATGTTGAAAATCTCTCGTCTAAAACATCAAAACGCACGTACGAAAATGTAAACAAGACGGAAGTAAAAAAAATAAAAGCAATACGATTTGACAATTTAGCCAAAATGAAAATGAATCAGCTGCTGAGCTTATATTACCGGTATAGATCTGCCTTGGGATACACCCATTTTTCGTCCTTTGCTACAAAAATCAAACTTTTTGAATTACAATCCAAATAAACTGGAAACTCATTAAGAAAAATAAATGAACTTTTTTATGAAACACAATTTTGGAACATATTAAATATTTTGCTTATCGCATGAACACCTACACTGCTTTGGAAAGATAAGGTGAAGACCGATTCGCCCTGCCTAGGTATTTCCAATTGGCGCAAGTTAAGAAGAAGAACAAGTAAGGAAGTCTAAGGTCGAGTGGAGTCGAACATTAGATACTCAGCTGTATGCTTTCATTATTTGTGTGCTTTTGCTCGAAATAGGGTGTATTTTATATGAAGCGAATGCCGAATAAAGTGGGCGCAGGCACGCCCATTTTTAAAATTTTTATCAGTCATCCAACTAAGCATATAAATATTATTGTTAGTGCAAAATGTCATCCCTTTATGACTTTTAGTTACAAAGAAGTTACAAATTTCAAAAGGGTGTTCCATAAATATCTTTGTTAAAAAGTAGGCGTGGTCATACACCGATTTCACTAAAATTTTGAACACGTATTACCAAATGTCATAAAAGTTTATACACAAAGTTTCGTCATAATATCCCAATTAATTGTCGAGTTATGGGCTCCGAACCCTCGTAGATTTCTTTGTCTAAAAAGGGGCGGTGCCACACCCCTTTTCTAAAATTTTTCTGTTTTTTGTTTTCGGTCTATTGTGGAACTCACGCCACACAATTTCAATGAATTTTCTTTATATTTGACAAAGATATCGCTGAAAATGTTTTTATTGGGTCATTTCATAATACCTATATATAAAATTGAGCGTGTCCCTCAACCGATTTCGTTAAAATTTGGAACATGTTATTACCACTAGTTGTGAAAGTGTACACACCAGGTTTCGTCATAATATCTCAAGTATTTGTCGAGTTATGGGCTCCGAAATCTCGTATATTCCTACTTCTAAAAGGAGGCGGTGTCATGCCCATTTTCCAAAAATTTTGTGTTTTTTGTTTTACGTCTGCAGCTGGACTCTCATCAAAATATTTCAATTTTTGCGCGAGTTAGAGTGCGCACAGACGGACAGGCGCACGGACATGTCTCAATCGATTTCCTTTTTCACCCTGATCATTTTGATATATATAAGTCTATATCTATCTCGATTTTTGCTTTCTGTTACAATCCTCCGTTATGAAATCAAAGTTATAATACTCTGTATACTAGTACAGCTGAGTATAAAAATGCCTATATTCTGCTAGGGTTGATACATTATTCTTCATGCGTTTATATATGTACATGTACATACATATATGTACACTGCGTGCGCACATAACAAAACAATTCATTGCATGTCAGTAGAAATTTTAAACTGATTCAAAAGTCTAGAGTAGGTACGCAATTTTTACGATCGTCGCACATTGAACTCTCTTTGCTCATAAAATATCAATTAACTTTTTCTCTATTTCGGATATGTTAGAATAAAAGGTTTGAAGCAGACAGAATGAGTGTAAGCAGCAGCAGTGCCGCCAACGTATTCCTGTTTAACAACTTAGCTTCAGCTTACGCTTACGAGTCTGTTTACTGGGTATTATCCTTCTGCGTTTCGCTAATTTTAGTTCATTTTTCACACCGTGTACCTGGATTCATAAAGGTTAAATGTGTCGTTATTAAATGAGCGTGGAAAATTACACCTGTATTATTTTACTGTTTAACAATTGAACTGGGTAATTTTCGTGGAGCGATTATCAATCTTTGCGCAGGACTTCGTCGACGTCCTTGTCTCATTGCCATTCGGTTAATCGCTTTGGAATCCTTTAACGTATTATGTCACTACTTTTTATTTTTTACAATTTGTCCTTGATGTGTTTTTTTTGCAGCCCGCACACATTAATTTTATTGATTGCTTCTAACGAACCTGTTTATTTTGGGTAGAGTTCAACGAAGGTTACACTCGTACATTTCTATAATTTGATAATAATTATTATTATAATTTAATAAAACACATTTGATAAACCTCAACCCTAGAGATGTCACTTCGCAGTTCCCACCTTTTTTCATAAATACCGGGATTTTCAATAATATTAACAAATGGAAATACGGAATGACAGTTTACCTTTTAATCTAATATTTGAGAACTTTTTTGAAGTAAATGTAACTTTTTCGCTTTTTTTAAGTCTTGTAAAAAGCCAATTTTCATCAAAGTTAAAAACTTTTTTAAGGAAGTTAAGTTTACAGTTTTGCAAACAAATTAATTTAAGTATTTTATATGTATATAGCTGACGTGATTGACGATTTATCAAAATAGGTACAAAATGGTAGAGTATAAGAACTCTTTCCAAAAGAATGAAGCTAATAGCAGTTTTTTAGAATAATACTGCATGGAGAAAACTATATTGATGTCTCATCCATATAAGAGTTGGGCGATTTTTTATTCCAATTTTTCGCCTGTGGCGCCTTTTCCAATAATATACACCATATTTAAAAAAACGAAAAATTGGAATTAAAAATCGCGCGATTTTTTGTTCCAATTTTTCGCCTGGGGCGCTTTTTCCAATAATATTTAATACACCATATTTAAAAAAAAAACCAAAAATTGGAATTAAACATCGCGCGATTTTTTATTCCAATTTTTCGCCTTTCGCTTTTTCTAATAATAATACACCATATTTAAAAAAAACGAAAATTGGAATTAAAAATCGCACGATTTTTTAGCTCCAATTTTTCGCCTGCGACGCTTTTTTCACTAATACACCATATTTAAAAAAAAAAACCGTCTGCGGGCTTAATTGCCCTTCCGAAAGGGAAATATAGCCCACATCGCCAAAAAGGGTTTAATTGCATTTTATTCATGGCTGTTATTTCTTTTTCAAAAAGGAAACAACGCCCGCGGCCCCGATGACGATTCTCTCGATTGTCTAAATATCTCGGACTCGCCCATAACTAATGTAGATGCCCTACAACAGGGATCTTCACAAAGTCTTTATTGAAGAGCGGGCACCGGTACTTTGAAATAAAAATCATGGCCGACAATAAGAGCAAAAAATTGCGACCGCCCACTTCCTCCATTATTAAAAGTACACCCGAAAAATTTAGAATATTTATAAATTGATAATTGTTTAAGAGGGGTAGATAAAGAGAATAAATTTATTTCTGGATATTTTTTGAAATATTTTATATATTTTATATATTTCTTTTAATTATTTAATTTTTTTATATTCTTTTCGGTCTTACGAATAAATTTCACATAATAATAGTGATCGAAATCGAAAATGCTCGACCAATTATTACTCAATTTTTCCTTCCTTGGATTTTTATCATAGCAGCGCATTCTTAAGTTCAGCGGTCTTCAATGCCTACGCGCTTCCGCACTTTTTGGTTTTGTGCGCGCTTAAGCATATACAGGCGCGCCGAATACACCGCGACCGCGCAAGTCATATAATTATGACAATTTAAAAAAAAAAAAAAGACGCGAATTTCTGTGTACAACCAAAGGCAGATCCAGAAGAACCAATAGCTATACATACAATAGCTATACATATATGGAATTAAAGCAAGAAGAAATCACAATCAAGAAGACGAATTTCTATGAACTCATCTCAAATTTTCGGACACATCTTCATTTTTATATTATTGGTCAAGTTCGTTTCTTGAATCTTTCGTTGCAATCAAGGATTACAATCAAATGCATACATATATCTAAAGATCTACAAATATAAATACATATTATAAAAGGAACTACAATCCAAAAATATATATGTACAAAAAAAGAACAATTCAATGGGGGTATCTGAACATACATACTTACATACTTAAGGACCACATAAAATTAAAAACGAAAATCAGTTAAGAAGGATACAATAACACTGGATCACAAAATTAAATTTGTTGTCTGTACTTTGGACTATCCTATCTATATGTAAAATCGGTCGCTGATTCCGAAAATCGGGTTCATTTTTAATTCTATGGGAAGGTTTTTGAGATATCGGCAATTTGCCGTTATTTGGCCAATGACTCCATGTTTCTTAGGGTGACACCCAACGAAAGAAAATTAAATTTCCTTTTTATGGCTCTTATAACATTTTTCTCTAACTCTTACAGTTTCTGAAATATTGATGATTCAATTTGAATTTTTTCGATTTTTTACAATTTTTTGAAGAAAAAATTTACTTTGTCAGGCAATATATTTAAAACCAATGTTTTCACCTTCGGTTTTACTTCTTTACGTGAAGGTCTATTCTATTGGGAAATGATAAGCTATCAATGAAGAAAATCCATGTTAAAATTGGAAAGTTATAGGCGATCAAGTAAATACAGCCAAGTCGCGCAATGGACCTACAGGTGCCGTGATTTAATCCCAAGTGGCATAACCCCAATTTTAAAATTTGGGATTATGTCACTCACCATGGTGTGACATAATCCCAATTTTTTTAATTGGGATTATGTCACCTATGTGGGAGTGACATAATCCCAAATAAAAGGGAGCCATAATACCAAATCACTCGAGTAGGTACTAGTGCGAAGCAAAATCGCAATTTTTGCTTCCAAATTTTTATTTTTTATAGACATATGTACATATTTATATACCTATCGATCTATTAAAAAAAAGAAGCGCCGCAGGCAACTGGGATTAGCTATGTACATATCGCTAGCTTAGAGTGCAAACAGTGTAAGCCTACTTTTAAGAAAAAGTGTATTTTTATGTGAAACACTAGAAAAATTAAATACGCACCACGCTAGACAAGTATGCGACACTTGTCATATTTCTGCTCGTTGTTATTCAGTGATACGCAAATTGTGTAAGCCCAAAAAGCGAAGAAATTTGGCTAAGTCCAAAATATTTGCGTGACCAGAACATTTTTTTATTTCGAATTTTTTTTTTTTTTGTCTCCTGTAAAGTTTCAAAAAAGGCCTTGCACAATTTGCACTCTAAGCTAGCGATATGTGCTCGTATAACATAATATAACAATAATAATTTTTACAACCATTTAACCACATACATACATATGTGCGTAGTTATCACGCATTAAGTGAACAACTAAAATTGGGATACATATGTAGGTATAAAGCAGGCAGAAAATTAGCGCAAATTTAAGACTGCTGTTTGCATCATTTACATTCAATAATTTTCAGTATTAGCCTTAAGCAGAACTAATTTTTCAAAAGAAACACCTTTCCACAGGTGTTGACGATGTGAAGGGGTGTTGAATCTTAAAGCTTTCTTTATCAGAGGATATTTTTTAAAACAGCCATGGCTACTATTAGCATCGTTCAAATATTTAAGAAATTCTTCTCCTATAACGTTTGAGCCGTTGCCAGCAGGCACTTCGTCGAAATAATGAGCATATTTCATAAATTGAAAGAATGATTTTGAGAATCTATTCAAAAATCAAAACTGTATTCGTAATCCTATATGTAATCGATTCGCCATGTAATCCTTATCGCCGAGCTCTGATTTCAAGCGCATGTACAACTTGTATAGGCTTTTTTTTTTTAAATAATTAAAGCTTTGTAACAACGTACGCATATTTATGTATGTACATATTTACATTTATATATATTATACTTATGTAGCATCGAAATATACTATAGACTGTGTATGTTTTTCAGATGGAATCTTTTTTATAATCCCAAATGTAACTTTCTGAATCTCAAATGTAATTTTCTGAATTTCAAATGTAACTTTCCGAATTTCAATTGCAATTTTCTGAATTTCAAATGGAACTTTCTGAACTTCAAATGGAAGTTCTGAATTTCAATTGTAATTTTCTGAATTTCAAATGGAAATTCTGAATTTCAATTGTAATTTTCTGAATATCAATTGGAACCTTCCGAATTTAAACTGAAAAAGGTGTAGAAAGTCTACGAATTCAACAACGAATACAAGACACAATAAACTTCAAAGAAGACGTAGACAATATAAGCTGCGCTTACAGAGCAACAATAACAAATAAAGCCAAACCATACGGATGACAGTAGGAAACAAAATATGTATATGTTTATATATGTTGTGTTGACTGATTGTCAAATATAAATATGTTTATTGCATAGTGAAAATTTTAAATTTATTTAAAGTAAGTTTTAAATTATAAATGTTTAATATTATATAGTGCAATGTGTTAATCGTTAACCAATTATGTATTCATGTTCTTCTTGTTTATGTTTTATATTTTAATTGAAATAAATCAGACTCCCTGAGAAAGGCGCAAATATGCACCGAAACGCGTAGGAGGATAGAAGGAAACCTTTGTTTCGCTCCTCCCTTCACCGGCCATAAAGCTCTGAATACTATTATATTAATTACTAATCAGTTGGCCTTTACTACATAATTATACAAAATTTATTTCTAACTTATGCACATACATATGTACATATTTACATATTATTGTATGATTAAACATAAGTAGCGAATAAAGTGTAGGGATGTTCAAATGAACTTAATTTTTTATTTTAATTTATTTAATTTAACGAGCACAGGCCCAGGTTATATTTTATTTTTTATTTTTTAGAAACTAGAAAAAAACTTTTTAAGCATGGATGTAACTACAGCTGTTTCACCTTAGATCCCTCTAAGACTCATCAGGTTACTTTTGCTTCTGCCAAGACTCGAACTTGCGCACCTTGCAGTACAATACTACAGTTCTAACCGCTGAGCTATTGCCTGCCTTCGACATCTGATAGAAAATTTGTTGCTAGTTTCTTTCCTACTATAATTCGTTTCTAACTTATGCACATACATATGTACATATTTACATATTATTGTATGATTAAACATAAGTAGCGAATAAAGTGTAGGGATGTTCAAATGAACTTAATTTTTTATTTTAATTTATTTAATTTAACGAGCACAGGCCCAGGTTATATTTTATTTTTTATTTTTTAGAAACTAGAAAAAAACTTTTTAAGCATGGATGTAACTACAGCTGTTTCACCTTAGATCCCTCTAAGACTCATCAGGTTACTTTTGCTTCTGCCAAGACTCGAACTTGCGCACCTTGCAGTACAATACTACAGTTCTAACCGCTGAGCTATTGCCTGCCTTCGACATCTGATAGAAAATTTGTTGCTAGTTTCTTTCCTACTATAATTCGTTTCTAACTTATGCACATACATATGTACATATTTACATATTATTGTATGATTAAACATAAGTAGCGAATAAAGTGTAGGGATGTTCAAATGAACTTAATTTTTTATTTTAATTTATTTAATTTAACGAGCACAGGCCCAGGTTATATTTTATTTTTTATTTTTTAGAAACTAGAAAAAAACTTTTTAAGCATGGATGTAACTAGAGCTGTTTCACCTTAGATCCCTCTAAGACTCATCAGGTTACTTTTGCTTCTGCCAAGACTCGAACTTGCGCACCTTGCAGTACAATACTACAGTTCTAACCGCTGAGCTATTGCCTGCCTTCGACATCTGATAGAAAATTTGTTGCTAGTTTCTTTCCTACTATAATTCGTTTCTAACTTATGCACATACATATGTACATATTTACATATTATTGTATGATTAAACATAAGTAGCGAATAAAGTGTAGGGATGTTCAAATGAACTTAATTTTTTATTTTAATTTATTTAATTTAACGAGCACAGGCCCAGGTTATATTTTATTTTTTATTTTTTAGAAACTAGAAAAAAACTTTTTAAGCATGGATGTAACTACAGCTGTTTCACCTTAGATCCCTCTAAGACTCATCAGGTTACTTTTGCTTCTGCCAAGACTCGAACTTGCGCACCTTGCAGTACAATACTACAGTTCTAACCGCTGAGCTATTGCCTGCCTTCGACATCTGATAGAAAATTTGTTGCTAGTTTCTTTCCTACTATAATTCGTTCTAACTTATGCACATACATATGTACATATTTACATATTATTGTATGATTAAACATAAGTAGCGAATAAAGTGTAGGGATGTTCAAATGAACTTAATTTTTTATTTTAATTTATTTAATTTAACGAGCACAGGCCCAGGTTATATTTTATTTTTTATTTTTTAGAAACTAGAAAAAAACTTTTTAAGCATGGGTGTAACTACAGCTGTTTCACCTTAGATCCCTCTAAGACTCATCAGGTTACTTTTGCTTCTGCCAAGACTCGAACTTGCGCACCTTGCAGTACAATACTACAGTTCTAACCGCTGAGCTATTGCCTGCCTTCGACATCTGATGAAAATTTGTTGCTAGTTTCTTTCCTACTATAATTCGTTTCTAACTTATGCACATACATATGTACATATTTACATATTATTGTATGATTAAACATAAGTAGCGAATAAAGTGTAGGGATGTTCAAATGAACTTAATTTTTTATTTTAATTTATTTAATTTAACGAGCACAGGCCCAGGTTATATTTTATTTTTTATTTTTTAGAAACTAGAAAAAAACTTTTTAAGCATGGATGTAACTACAGCTGTTTCACCTTAGATCCCTCTAAGACTCATCAGGTTACTTTTGCTTCTGCCAAGACTCGAACTTGCGCACCTTGCAGTACAATACTACAGTTCTAACCGCTGAGCTATTGCCTGCCTTCGACATCTGATAGAAAATTTGTTGCTAGTTTCTTTCCTACTATAATTCGTTTCTAACTTATGCACATACACTTTATTCGCTACTTATGTTTAATCATACAATAATATGTAAATATGTACATATGTATGTGCATAAGTTAGAAACGAATTATAGTAGGAAAGAAACTAGCAACAAATTTTCTATCAGATGTCGAAGGCAGGCAATAGCTCAGCGGTTAGAACTGTAGTATTGTACTGCAAGGTGCGCAAGTTCGAGTCTTGGCAGAAGCAAAAGTAACCTGATGAGTCTTAGAGGGATCTAAGGTGAAACAGCTGTAGTTACATCCATGCTTAAAAAGTTTTTTTCTAGTTTCTAAAAAATAAAAAATAAAATATAACCTGGGCCTGTGCTCGTTAAATTAAATAAATTAAAATAAAAAATTAAGTTCATTTGAACATCCCTACACTTTATTCGCTACTTATGTTTAATCATACAATAATATGTAAATATGTACATATGTATGTGCATAAGTTAGAAACGAATTATAGTAGGAAAGAAACTAGCAACAAATTTTCTATCAGATGTCGAAGGCAGGCAATAGCTCAGCGGTTAGAACTGTAGTATTGTACTGCAAGGTGCGCAAGTTCGAGTCTTGGCAGAAGCAAAAGTAACCTGATGAGTCTTAGAGGGATCTAAGGTGAAACAGCTGTAGTTACATCCATGCTTAAAAAGTTTTTTTCTAGTTTCTAAAAAATAAAAAATAAAATATAACCTGGGCCTGTGCTCGTTAAATTAAATAAATTAAAATAAAAAATTAAGTTCATTTGAACATCCCTACACTTTATTCGCTACTTATGTTTAATCATACAATAATATGTAAATATGTACATATGTATGTGCATAAGT
Organism: Urophora cardui; assembly: GCA_960531455.1. Classification (NCBI taxonomy): domain Eukaryota; kingdom Metazoa; phylum Arthropoda; class Insecta; order Diptera; family Tephritidae; genus Urophora; species Urophora cardui. The sequence continues at coordinate 84,788,853 of OY482672.1, read as the reverse complement.
TAGAAACGAATTATAGTAGGAAAGAAACTAGCAACAAATTTTCTATCAGATGTCGAAGGCAGGCAATAGCTCAGCGGTTAGAACTGTAGTATTGTATTGCAAGGTGCGCAAGTTCGAGTATACAAAATTTAATTTTTACTGTTCTTATGACAAAATGAAGTTTTCCATACTTCGTCATACATTCATATACATATGTCGGTTGGGTTGGGTCAATTTTCTAAGCCATAGTGTCAAATTTTGTAAAATGGGCGTGGCACTGCCTCTTTTTAGACAAAGGAATATACGAGATTTTGGAGCCCATAACTCGACAAAGAATTGAGATATTATGACGAAACTTGGTTTATACACTTTTATAACTTGTGTGAATAGAAACGCAAAAATTTATTGAAATCGGTTTATGACCACGCCTACTTTTTATCAAAGATATTTCTGGAACACCCTTTGGGAATTTTTAACGTGACATCTTTGTAACTAGAAGTCATAAAGGAATGAAATTTTGCACAGAGAATAATATTCATATGCTTAGTTGGATGACTGATTAAAATGTTGAAAATGGGCGTGGCTACGCCCACTTTATGCAGCACTCATTTTATATAAAATACTCCGTGTTTCCATCAAACGCAAACAAACAATGAAAGCATACAGCTGAGTATCTAATGTTCGATTCCAGTCGAACTTAGGCTTCCTTACTTGTTTAATATATTTTCAAAATGATGTGTATTATTACACGAATATTTATTTAATGAAAATTTTTGATATTTATAAATGACAAATTCAAATTACATTTTCCTTGAATACAAGAAAATATCTTTTTGGTACAAAGGATTTCTAACAATTCAAAGTATGAACTAATAAATATTATAATTAATAGTTTAATTGTATAACTTCTCCCACATTTAAATTAAGATGCTCCTGTATCTTAACGACTTATAATATAAAAAATTTAAATAACCATACTCATACAATTGCATTCAAATAATTTGAATTAAATCAAACAATTATATAAACACAAAATATTTTTTTACAATTATTCTTCTATTTGTTTGTATCCAGGATGCCTTCAAATTTTTATATTTGAGGGACGAACATTTTCTAAATCATGAAGTTTATATTTAGGTTCTTGTTTATGTCGAAGTGATTAATAACACTGCTCTACAGCCAAAAAAATACTCCGAGCGCGACCATCCTACCTATATGTAAAATCGGTCGCTGATTCCGAAAATCGGGTTCATTTTTAATTCTATGGGAAGGTTTTTGAGATATCGGCAATTTACCGTTATTTGGCCAATGGCTCCACTTAATCCTGTATATATCTTTAACTCAGTGAGCTATGCATGCATAAAATATACCCATGTAGTAGTGGTCGGAAACTATCGATGGCACTATCGTCACTATCGATGGTTTCTGAACATTGTTTACACTATCGATGGTTTTCGACTATCGTTTGAACTATCGATAGTTTATTGAAAATTTGAAATGTGACCACTAGGCACCAAACAAACGGTAACTATTCCATGCAGGGTTTGAATTGCTGACTAGCAAGTAGTCAAAGCAACATAAATACGACTATGCGTTCTAGTCGCATGGTCGTTTAAAATGTGATTACACAAAAACATTAAAATTACACTACAATATGGGTATCAAACCAGGGCCGTACCCAGGAATTTTTTTCGTGGGGGGTTTTCATCGTAGTTTTTTTTTTTTGTTTTTTTTTTTGTTTTTTTGGAGAAAAATATATAACCTATTTCGTGCACTAACTAAAAATAATAAAAGAAATCTTGTTTCTAAACTGCTATTTAGAAGAAAAATTTTTTGGAATTAGGGTTTTTATAAGAAGTTTTAAAAATTAGGAAACTTTTATTCATTTAAAAATTAGACTGTTCCATTGCAAACACGATGAATACTTTATTTTTGGTGATTTTATAAAAGTGTAAAAAAAAAAAAATATTTTATGGACGAAAAACTCGGTTAGATTACCCATCTGTTATCAACTTTTTTTTTCATTTCCATTGAATTTCATTTTCATTTGAAAATTAAAAAATAAACAGCGCATAAAAAGTTATACTGTAATGCAACTGCACAGCCTTAAGTTTCAAAAAATTATAGTCGACTGTTGCTGTATTGTGGAAATTTTTACAGCACAGCAAAGGCAAACATAATTTCGAGTTTTTACAGCACTGTTGTTATTGTTTTTTTTTTTTTAATTAATGGGAACACAATCGAAATTGTAATGTACAAAAAAAAACCAATTTTAAATTTAAAATTCTGTTTATCTGTGCTTTGCTGTCGACTGATCTGTTTGAAATTACACAGTAAAGCAACAGCAAAAATAAGCATACAAATATATTCAACTGCTCTGTGCTTCGACTTCAGATATTTTCAAAGGAAATCGAAATTCAAAAGTTCTCAAAAAATTATGATAACTTTCGCAGAACAGCAACAGCTTATTTTTTGAGACTGTTGGTGTTATGCTGGCAAACAGTGCTTGGGAAGCTTTATATTTCCTCTAATGTCCTTTTATCTGTGAAGTGGTTTTCATATAGTATTCATCGAATCTTTTTAATATTACGCTTAAAATGTTTGCAATAAAACAGAATAATTTTAAAAAGAATAAAACTTTCCTGATTTTTACAACTTCTCATAAAAACCCCAATAAAAAATAAATTTTTTCAATAATTGCAAAAAATCAATAAAATGTTGACTTTGACATATATGGGATGGTTGCGTTGTTATAGTCCGATTTCACCTATTTTCAATACTAACTTTATTGAAAATAGATGAAATCGGACTATAACAACGCAACCATCTCATATATGGGATCTTTCACACAAAAACACACAAAATGTTATAAATCAGACACTAACACATATAACCCGAGTAATGAATTTTCAGCCATGCAATGACTTTATGCGGTTATAAAGAAATATACTAAAATTTTAGAAAATGTATGAATGTAACATAATTTAATTTATAAGTGGTATGTCGTTAGAAGCGTACTTTAATTATCTTTCGAACGGAGTAGATACGGTTTGCGGGTATTTGTAACTTCAGCGAGAAGAATTTTTGATTGAATTTGTAACCAAAAAACCCTAAATTACGTTATCTCAAAACCCTAACCATAAAAAAATGGTTTTGACCTCAGCAGGTTCATGCCAGTCTTTCCCTATACCTGAAATTCTTTGTATTTTCTCAAATTAATTATTTGTAAACTAGTATCTTGAACATATAGCTTTGAATATGATAGAAGTAAAATTTATCTACCAGAATTTCGTGGGGGGTTCAAACACCCAAAACACCGCCCCCCCCTAAATACGGCCTTGTATCAAGCGAAAGGGGATTCATTTCAGGTTTCATTTGGACTTCGATATATTTCGATAAATTTATCGATAACTGAGTTATCGGTCAAAATGTGATTGCCCAAAAACATTAAAATTACACTAAAATATGTAGTCATTTATCGATAACTGCTCATAATTGTGGAGAAGCGGATAAATATGGATACGTAATACGAATATAGAATACCGAACACCGAAAAATGGGTATCAAATGAAAGCGATTGGCTAGGGCTATCATTTGGTCGAGTCTTAATTAATTATGAACTGATCTAAAAAATATCCATCATCCAGTAATTGTTATGGAACATCGAAAAAATATAAATTGCTCATAACAATTATGGGATGATCTAAAAAATATCCATCATCCAGTAATTGTTATGGAAGATTGAAAAAAATATTAATTGCTAGTAACAATTATGAGCTGATCTAAAAAATATCCATCATCCAGAAATTGTTATGGAAGAGCGAAAAAAATATCAATTGCTCATAACAATTATGATCTGATCGAAAAAATATCGATCTTTGAGTAATTGTAAATTTTTCCATTGCTCAATAATTGTTATCAAGTGATTTTTATATTTATTTGTTATAATTGTTATGGCTTCTGGTTAATATATTAATTTTTTTGAACAAAAATATGTAAATGGCTAATAAATAAATAAAACAAAACAACCCAATAAACACAACGGATTCGCCTCGAATTCGCGTCGGATTCGCTTTCTCTGATTATATTATCGCGGCAATAATTCGCGGCGATAGATCGGCGAATCCGAATTCGTAGGCATGTCACCTATCACTAGCGATTCGAGAATTTGTTCATTCTCGGATCGCTGGCGATTCGAATTTTTTATCATTAGCGATTCGAGAATTTTTAATTTCTCTGATCGTTGGCGATTCGAAAATTTGTTCAGATTTTTTTATAAATGGCGTTTCGAAAAATTAAAAGTTCAGCGTTTGGTTTACTGGCAATGGGTTAAATCCGTATAAAATAATACAAAGCACTTAAAATATTTTTATAAAAAAAGTTTAACTTTCATGAATAACAAAAGCTTTTCAAGTTCAGGTATAAATGTAAAATTTCAGAACTATAATCATTTTTTAGTGCAAAACAACTTTAAAAAAATTAAAAAAATTAATATCGCGAAAATTGATTTTCTCGAACTTGCCGCGAACTCGAGGCGAGTCCGAGAAATTACGTTTGCGAAAATATGCTTTCTCGAACTCGCCTCGAGTTCGCCGCGATATCATCTTCGCGTCTGTGTTTATTGGGAATGTACTGAAAAAAGTTTTATTGGATCATCTTCTATTACTTTCATGTATTGGTAAGAATAAGACCAGGGCAGGTGGGCAAAGTTTGTTTACATTCGGGTGAAATCGGGTGAGCTCATTTTAAACAGATATGTTTGTGGATGTGTTTGCTGCCGGACGGAAAAAGGCGGTTACAGTGTGAGCGTAGCCGTAGACTCTCCCAAATCACCCGAAACTATCATCAATTATCGATATACTATCGATAGTGTGCAAAAAACTATCGTACACTATCGATGGTGCTGACTATCGATAGTTTCCGAGCTCTACCATGTAGGTCGGTACCCTGACATAATCCCAAGGGGCATAATCCCAAATTTTGATTTGGGATTATGTCACTCCCCCTAGGGTGACATAAGCCCAACTTTTTTACTTGGGCTTATGTCACCCTAGGCGTAGTGACATATTCCCAATTGGGATAATGTCATTTTCAAGCCCAAAAAAACAGTTCAGTAGTCTTTCTTAGATTACATTAAGCAAAAAAATTAAAGCTGACAATAAAGTTAATGTTGTTATATAATAATACACTGAAAAAACAACTTACTCATATTATGGAAAAGTGGGAATGATTCGGCGCTAAAGACATATTTCCATATTTTGATGTACGATTTTCTTCAAATCAAGGAATAAAAACCACGTTTTAAAGAAAATTGTACATCAAAATATGGAAATATGTCTTTAGCGCCGAATCATTCCCATTTTTCCATAATCTGAGTAATTTTTTTTTTGAGTGTACATTGAGTATATGTATAAGATGAAATACACATCGCGCGATTTTTTCTTCCAAATTTTCATCTTTTTATAGACATATATACTATGTACACAAAATATTATATACCTATCGTTTTATTGAAAAAAGTCTGTATATATGTAAATATATTAAATTTTAATGTAATTTTTTAGTTTTAATGTAATTTTTTGAGAACATGTGTATTTCATCTTATACATTATACTCAATGTACACTCAAAAAAAAAATTACTCAGATTATGGAAAAATGGGAATGATTCGGCGCTAAAGACATATTTCCCATATTTTGATGTACAATTTTCTTAAAACGTGGTTTTTATTCCTTGATTTGAAGAAAATCGTACATCAAAATATGGAAATATGTCTTTAGCGCCGAATCATTCCCACTTTTCCATAATATGAGTAAGTTGTTTTTCAGTGTAATTATTATATACAACATTAACTTTATTGGCAGCTTTAATTTTTTTGCTTAATGTAATCTAAGAAAGACTACTGAACTGTTTTTTTTGGGCTTGAAAATGACATTATCCCAATTGGGGAATATGTCACTACGCCTAGGGTGACATAAGCCCAAGTAAAAAAGTTGGGCTTATGTCACCCTAGGGGGAGTGACATAATCCCAAATCAAAATTTGGGATTATGCCCCTTGGGATTATGTCAGGGTACCGACCTACATGGTAGAGCTCGGAAACTATCGATAGTCAGCACCATCGATAGTGTACGATAGTTTTTTGCACACTATCGATAGTATATCGATAATTGATGATAGTTTCGGGTGATTTGGGAGAGTCTACGGCTACGCTCACACTGTAACCGCCTTTTGCCGTCCGGCAGCAAACACATCCACAAACATATCTGTTAAAATGAGCTCACCCGATTTTCACCCGAATGTAAACAAACTTTGCCCACCTGCCCTGGTCTTATTCTTACCAATACATGAAAGTAATAGAAGATGATCCAATAAAACTTTTTTCAGTACATTCCCAATAAACACAGACGCGAAGATGATATCGCGGCGAACTCGAGGCGAGTTCGAGAAAGCATATTTTCGCAAACGTAATTTCTCGGGACTCGCCTCGAGTTCGCGGGCAAGTTCGAGAAAATCAATTTCGCGATATTAATTTTTTTAATTTTTTTAAAGTTGTTTTGCACTAAAAAATGATTATAGTTCTGAAATTTTACATTTATACCTGAACTTGAAAAGCTTTTGTTATTCATGAAAGTTAAACTTTCTTTATAAAAATATTTTAAGTGCTTTGTATTATTTTATACGGATTTAACCCATTGCCAGTAAACCAAACGCTGAACTTTTAATTTTTCGAAACGCCATTTATAAAAAAATCTGAACAAATTTTCGAATCGCCAACGATCAGAGAAATTAAAAATTCTCGAATCGCTAATGATAAAAAATTCGAATCGCCAGCGATCCGAGAATGAACAAATTCTCGAATCGCTAGTGATAGGTGACATGCCTACGAATTCGGATTCGCCGATCTATCGCCGCGAATTATTGCCGCGATAATATAATCAGAGAAAGCGAATCCGACGCGAATTCGAGGCGAATCCGTTGTGTTTATTGGGTTGTTTTGTTTTATTTATTTATTAGCCATTTACATATTCTTGTTCAAAAAAATTAATATATTAACCAGAAGCCATAACAATTATAACAAATAAATATAAAAATCACTTGATAACAATTATTGAGCAATGGAAAAATTTACAATTACTCAAAGATCGATATTTTTTCGATCAGATCATAATTGTTATGAGCAATTGATATTTTTTTCGCTCTTCCATAACAATTTCTGGATGATGGATATTTTTTAGATCAGCTCATAATTGTTACTAGCAATTAATATTTTTTTCAATCTTCCATAACAATTACTGGATGATGGATATTTTTTAGATCATCCCATAATTGTTATGAGCAATTTATATTTTTTCGATGTTCCATAACAATTACTGGATGATGGATATTTTTTAGATCAGTTCATAATTAATTAAGACTCGACCAAATGATAGCCCTAGCCAATCGCTTTCATTTGATACCCATTTTGCGGTGTTCGGTATTCTATATTCGTATTACGTATCCATATTTATCCGCTTCTCCACAATTATGAGCAGTTATCGATAAATGACTACATATTTTAGTGTAATTTTAATGTTTTTGGGCAATCACATTTTGACCGATAACTCAGTTATCGATAAATTTATCGAAATATATCGAAGTCCAAATGAAACCTGAAATGAATCCCCTTTCGCTTGATACAAGGCCGTATTTAGGGGGGGGCGGTGTTTTGGGTGTTTGAACCCCCCACGAAATTCTGGTAGATAAATTTTACTTCTATCATATTCAAAGCTATATGTTCAAGATACTAGTTTACAAATAATTAATTTGAGAAAATACAAAGAATTTCAGGTATAGGGAAAGACTGGCATGAACCTGCTGAGGTCAAAACCATTTTTTTATGGTTAGGGTTTTGAGATAACGTAATTTAGGGTTTTTTTGGTTACAAATTCAATCAAAAATTCTTCTCGCTGAAGTTACAAATACCCGCAAACCGTATCTACTCCGTTCGAAAGATAATTAAAGTACGCTTCTAACGACATACCACTTATAAATTAAATTATGTTACATTCATACATTTTCTAAAATTTTAGTATATTTCCTTATAACCGCATAAAGTCATTGCATGGCTGAAAATTCATTACTCGGGTTATATGTGTTAGTGTCTGATTTATAACATTTTGTGTGTTTTTGTGTGAAAGATCCCATATATGGGATGGTTGCGTTGTTATAGTCCGATTTCATCTATTTTCAATAAAGTTAGTATTGAAAATAGGTGAAATCGGACTATAACAACGCAACCATCCCATATATGTCAAAGTCAACATTTTATTGATTTTTTGCAATTATTGAAAAAATTTATTTTTTATTGGGGTTTTTATGAGAAGTTGTAAAAATCAGGAAAGTTTTATTCTTTTTAAAATTATTCTGTTTTATTGCAAACATTTTAAGCGTAATATTAAAAAGATTCGATGAATACTATATGAAAACCACTTCACAGATAAAAGGACATTAGAGGAAATATAAAGCTTCCCAAGCACTGTTTGCCAGCATAACACCAACAGTCTCAAAAAATAAGCTGTTGCTGTTCTGCGAAAGTTATCATAATTTTTTGAGAACTTTTGAATTTCGATTTCCTTTGAAAATATCTGAAGTCGAAGCACAGAGCAGTTGAATATATTTGTATGCTTATTTTTGCTGTTGCTTTACTGTGTAATTTCAAACAGATCAGTCGACAGCAAAGCACAGATAAACAGAATTTTAAATTTAAAATTGGTTTTTTTTTGTACATTACAATTTCGATTGTGTTCCCATTAATTAAAAAAAAAAAAACAATAACAACAGTGCTGTAAAAACTCGAAATTATGTTTGCCTTTGCTGTGCTGTAAAAATTTCCACAATACAGCAACAGTCGACTATAATTTTTTGAAACTTAAGGCTGTGCAGTTGCATTACAGTACAACTTTTTATGCGCTGTTTATTTTTTAATTTTCAAATGAAAATGAAATTCAATGGAAATGAAAAAAAAAGTTGATAACAGATGGGTAATCTAACCGAGTTTTTCGTCCATAAAATATTTTTTTTTTTTTACACTTTTATAAAATCACCAAAAATAAAGTATTCATCGTGTTTGCAATGGAACAGTCTAATTTTTAAATGAATAAAAGTTTCCTAATTTTTAAAACTTCTTATAAAAACCCTAATTCCAAAAAATTTTTCTTCTAAATAGCAGTTTAGAAACAAGATTTCTTTTATTATTTTTAGTTAGTGCACGAAATAGGTTATATATTTTTCTCCAAAAAAACAAAAAAAAAAACAAAAAAAAAAAACTACGATGAAAACCCCCCACGAAAAAAATTCCTGGGTACGGCCCTGGTTTGATACCCATATTGTAGTGTAATTTTTGTGTTTTTGTGTAATCACATTTTAAACGACCATGCGACTAGAACGCATAGTCGTATTTATGTTGCTTTGACTACTTGCTAGTCAGCAATTCAAACCCTGCATGGAATAGTTACCGTTTGTTTGGTGCCTAGTGGTCACATTTCAAATTTTCAATAAACTATCGATAGTTCAAACGATAGTCGAAAACCATCGATAGTGTAAACAATGTTCAGAAACCATCGATAGTGACGATAGTGCCATCGATAGTTTCCGACCACTACTACATGGGTATATTTTATGCATGCATAGCTCACTGAGTTAAAGATATATACAGGATTAAGTGGAGCCATTGGCCAAATAACGGTAAATTGCCGATATCTCAAAAACCTTCCCATAGAATTAAAAATGAACCCGATTTTCGGAATCAGCGACCGATTTTACATATAGGTAGGATGGTCGCGCTCGGAGTATTTTTTTGGCTGTAGAGCAGTGTTATTAATCACTTCGACATAAACAAGAACCTAAATATAAACTTCATGATTTAGAAAATGTTCGTCCCTCAAATATAAAAATTTGAAGGCATCCTGGATACAAACAAATAGAAGAATAATTGTAAAAAAATATTTTGTGTTTATATAATTGTTTGATTTAATTCAAATTATTTGAATGCAATTGTATGAGTATGGTTATTTAAATTTTTTATATTATAAGTCGTTAAGATACAGGAGCATCTTAATTTAAATGTGGGAGAAGTTATACAATTAAACTATTAATTATAATATTTATTAGTTCATACTTTGAATTGTTAGAAATCCTTTGTACCAAAAAGATATTTTCTTGTATTCAAGGAAAATGTAATTTGAATTTGTCATTTATAAATATCAAAAATTTTCATTAAATAAATATTCGTGTAATAATACACATCATTTTGAAAATATATTAAACAAGTAAGGAAGCCTAAGTTCGACTGGAATCGAACATTAGATACTCAGCTGTATGCTTTCATTGTTTGTTTGCGTTTGATGGAAACACGGAGTATTTTATATAAAATGAGTGCTGCATAAAGTGGGCGTAGCCACGCCCATTTTCAACATTTTAATCAGTCATCCAACTAAGCATATGAATATTATTCTCTGTGCAAAATTTCATTCCTTTATGACTTCTAGTTACAAAGATGTCACGTTACAAATTCCCAAAGGGTGTTCCAGAAATATCTTTGATAAAAAGTAGGCGTGGTCATAAACCGATTTCAATAAATTTTTGCGTTTCTATTCACACAAGTTATAAAAGTGTATAAACCAAGTTTCGTCATAATATCTCAATTCTTTGTCGAGTTATGGGCTCCAAAATCTCGTATATTCCTTTGTCTAAAAAGAGGCGGTGCCACGCCCATTTTACAAAATTTGACACTATGGCTTAGAAAATTGACCCAACCCAACCGACATATGTATATGAATGTATGACGAAGTATGGAAAACTTCATTTTGTCATAAGAACAGTAAAAATTAAATTTTGTATACTCGAACTTGCGCACCTTGCAATACAATACTACAGTTCTAACCGCTGAGCTATTGCCTGCCTTCGACATCTGATAGAAAATTTGTTGCTAGTTTCTTTCCTACTATAATTCGTTTCTAACTTATGCACATACATATGTACATATTTACATATTATTGTATGATTAAACATAAGTAGCGAATAAAGTGTAAAGTGTTTATCTGTGGCCGCTGTGGTGCAGTGGGTAGAGTGCTCGCCTGCTATGCCAGAGGTCTCGGGTTCAAACCACGGTCCGAGCCAAACAAATTTTTCTAATTAGTAAAAATCCAATTATTGGGTTTTTTAAGAGCAGCGGTCACCTCTCGGCAGTGGGCGGCATACCCTCCGAGAGTATTTCTGCCATGAAAAAGCTTCTCACAAAAAATGCATTCGCCGTTCGGAGCCGGCATAAAACTGTAGGTCCACCCAATTAGTAGGAAAAACAAAAAGGAGCATACCTCGAATTGGGAGAGAAGCTCGGCCATAAAACTCGTCAGAGTTATAATAGCGCCATTGTATTATTATATATTATTATATATCTTTAACTCAGTGAGCTATGCATGCATAAAATATACCCATGTAGTAGTGGTCGGAAACTATCGATGGCACTATCGTCACTATCGATGGTTTCTGAACATTGTTTACACTATCGATGGTTTTCGACTATCGTTTGAACTATCGATAGTTTATTGAAAATTTGAAATGTGACCACTAGGCACCAAACAAACGGTAACTATTCCATGCAGGGTTTGAATTGCTGACTAGCAAGTAGTCAAAGCAACATAAATACGACTATGCGTTCTAGTCGCATGGTCGTTTAAAATGTGATTACACAAAAACATTAAAATTACACTACAATATGGGTATCAAACCAGGGCCGTACCAGGAATTTTTTTCGTGGGGGGTTTTCATCGTAGTTTTTTTTTTTTTGTTTTTTTTTTGTTTTTTTTGGAGAAAAATATATAACCTATTTCGTGCACTAACTAAAAATAATAAAAGAAATCTTGTTTCTAAACTGCTATTTAGAAGAAAAATTTTTTGGAATTAGGGTTTTTATAAGAAGTTTTAAAAATTAGGAAACTTTTATTCATTTAAAAATTAGACTGTTCCATTGCAAACACGATGAATACTTTATTTTTGGTGATTTTATAAAAGTGTAAAAAAAAAAAAATATTTTATGGACGAAAAACTCGGTTAGATTACCCATCTGTTATCAACTTTTTTTTTCATTTCCATTGAATTTCATTTTCATTTGAAAATTAAAAATAAACAGCGCATAAAAAGTTATACTGTAATGCAACTGCACAGCCTTAAGTTTCAAAAAATTATAGTCGACTGTTGCTGTATTGTGGAAATTTTTACAGCACAGCAAAGGCAAACATAATTTCGAGTTTTTACAGCACTGTTGTTATTGTTTTTTTTTTTTAATTAATGGGAACACAATCGAAATTGTAATGTACAAAAAAAAACCAATTTTAAATTTAAAATTCTGTTTATCTGTGCTTTGCTGTCGACTGATCTGTTTGAAATTACACAGTAAAGCAACAGCAAAAATAAGCATACAAATATATTCAACTGCTCTGTGCTTCGACTTCAGATATTTTCAAAGGAAATCGAAATTCAAAAGTTCTCAAAAAATTATGATAACTTTCGCAGAACAGCAACAGCTTATTTTTGAGACTGTTGGTGTTATGCTGGCAAACAGTGCTTGGGAAGCTTTATATTTCCTCTAATGTCCTTTTATCTGTGAAGTGGTTTTCATATAGTATTCATCGAATCTTTTTAATATTACGCTTAAAATGTTTGCAATAAAACAGAATAATTTTAAAAAGAATAAAAACTTTCCTGATTTTTACAACTTCTCATAAAAACCCCAATAAAAAATAAATTTTTTCAATAATTGCAAAAAATCAATAAAATGTTGACTTTGACATATATGGGATGGTTGCGTTGTTATAGTCCGATTTCACCTATTTTCAATACTAACTTTATTGAAAATAGATGAAATCGGACTATAACAACGCAACCATCTCATATATGGGATCTTTCACACAAAAACACACAAAATGTTATAAATCAGACACTAACACATATAACCCGAGTAATGAATTTTCAGCCATGCAATGACTTTATGCGGTTATAAAGAAATATACTAAAATTTTAGAAAATGTATGAATGTAACATAATTTAATTTATAAGTGGTATGTCGTTAGAAGCGTACTTTAATTATCTTTCGAACGGAGTAGATACGGTTTGCGGGTATTTGTAACTTCAGCGAGAAGAATTTTTGATTGAATTTGTAACCAAAAAAACCCTAAATTACGTTATCTCAAAACCCTAACCATAAAAAAAATGGTTTTGACCTCAGCAGGTTCATGCCAGTCTTTCCCTATACCTGAAATTCTTTGTATTTTCTCAAAATAATTATTTGTAAACTAGTATTTTGAACATATAGCTTTGAATATGATAGAAGTAAAATTTATCTACCAGAATTTCGTGGGGGGTTCAAACACCCAAAACCCCGCCCCCCCCCCCTAAATACGGCCTTGTATCAAGCGAAAGGGGATTCATTTCAGGTTTCATTTGGACTTCGATATATTTCGATAAATTTATCGATAACTGAGTTATCGGTCAAAATGTGATTGCCCAAAAACATTAAAATTACACTAAAATATGTAGTCATTTATCGATAACTGCTCATAATTGTGGAGAAGCGGATAAATATGGATACGTAATACGAATATAGAATACCGAACACCGCAAAATGGGTATCAAATGAAAGCGATTGGCTAGGGCTATCATTTGGTCGAGTCTTAATTAATTATGAACTGATCTAAAAATCTTTTTCAGCCTTTGATATGAAATTCATCTTATATGCTATGCAGTGGGTGAAATCATGAAGTTTATATTTAGGTTCTTGTTTATGTCGAAGTGATTAATAACACTGCTCTACAGCCAAAAAAATACTCTGAGCGCGACCATCCTACCTATATGTAAAATCGGTCGCTGATTCCGAAAATCGGGTTCATTTTTAATTCTATGGGAAGGTTTTTGAGATATCGGCAATTTAAAGTTATTTGGCCAATGGCTCCACTTAATCCTGTATATATCTTTAACTCAGTGAGCTATGCATGCATAAAATATACCCATGTAGTAGTGGTCGGAAACTATCGATGGCACTATCGTCACTATCGATGGTTTCTGAACATTGTTTACACTATCGATGGTTTTCGACTATCGTTTGAACTATCGATAGTTTATTGAAAATTTGAAATGTGACCACTAGGCACCAAACAAACGGTAACTATTCCATGCAGGGTTTGAATTGCTGACTAGCAAGTAGTCAAAGCAACATAAATACGACTATGCGTTCTAGTCGCATGGTCGTTTAAAATGTGATTACACAAAAACATTAAAATTACACTAAAATATGGGTATCAAACCAGGGCCGTACCCAGGAATTTTTTTCGTGGGGGGTTTTCATCGTAGTTTTTTTTTTGTTTTTTTTTTGTTTTTTTGGAGAAAAATATATAACCTATTTCGTGCACTAACTAAAAATAATAAAAGAAATCTTGTTTCTAAACTGCTATTTAGAAGAAAAATTTTTTGGAATTAGAGTTTTTATAAGAAGTTTTAAAAATTAGGAAAATTTTATTCATTTAAAAATTAGACTGTTCCATTGCAAACACGATGAATACTTTATTTTTGGTGATTTTATAAAAGTGTAAAAAAAAAATATTTTATGGACGAAAAACTCGGTTAGATTACCCATCTGTTATCAACTTTTTTTTTCATTTCCATTGAATTTCATTTTCATTTGAAAATTAAAAAATAAACAGCGCAGCAGAAGTATAAAAAATAAAAAGTTATACTGTAATGCAACTGCACAGCCTTAAGTTTCAAAAAATTATAGTCGACTGTTGCTGTATTGTGGAAATTTTTACAGCACAGCAAAGGCAAACATAATTTCGAGTTTTTACAGCACTGTTGTTATTGTTTTTTTTTTTAATTAATGGGAACACAATCGAAATTGTAATGTACAAAAAAAAACCAATTTTAAATTTAAAATTCTGTTTATCTGTGCTTTGCTGTCGACTGATCTGTTTGAAATTACACAGTAAAGCAACAGCAAAAATAAGCATACAAATATATTCAACTGCTCTGTGCTTCGACTTCAGATATTTTCAAAGGAAATCGAAATTCAAAAGTTCTCAAAAAATTGTGATAACTTTCGCAGAACAGCAACAGCTTATTTTTTGAGACTGTTGGTGTTATGCTGGCAAACAGTGCTTGGGAAGCTTTATATTTCCCTCTAATGTCCTTTTATCTGTGAAGTGGTTTTCATATAGTATTCATCGAATCTTTTTAATATTACGCTTAAAATGTTTGCAATAAAACAGAATAATTTTAAAAAGAATAAAACTTTCCTGATTTTTACAACTTCTTATAAAAACCCCAATAAAAACCAAATTTTTTCAATAATTGCAAAAAATCAATAAAATGTTGACTTTGACATATATGGGATGGTTGCGTTGTTATAGTCCGATTTCACCTATTTTCAATACTAACTTTATTGAAAATAGATGAAATCGGACTATAACAACGCAACCATCCCATATATGGGATCTTTCACACAAAAACACACAAAATGTTATAAATCAGACACTAACACATATAACCCGAGTAATGAATTTTCAGCCATGCAATGACTTTATGCGGTTATAAGGAAATATACTAAAATTTTAGAAAATGTATGAATGTAACATAATTTAATTTATAAGTGGTATGTCGTTAGAAGCGTACTTTAATTATCTTTCGAACGGAGTAGATACGGTTTGCGGGTATTTGTAACTTCAGCGAGAAGAATTTTTGATTGAATTTGTAACCAAAAAAACCCTAAATTACGTTATCTCAAAACCCTAACCATAAAAAAATGGTTTTGACCTCAGCAGGTTCATGCCAGTCTTTCCCTATACCTGAAATTCTTTGTATTTTCTCAAATTAATTATTTGTAAACTAGTATCTTGAACATATAGCTTTGAATATGATAGAAGTAAAATTTATCTACCAGAATTTCGTGGGGGGTTCAAACACCCAAAACACCGCCCCCCCCTAAATACGGCCTTGTATCAAGCGAAAGGGGATTCATTTCAGGTTTCATTTGGACTTCGATATATTTCGATAAATTTATCGATAACTGAGTTATCGGTCAAAATGTGATTGCCCAAAAACATTAAAATTACACTAAAATATGTAGTCATTTATCGATAACTGCTCATAATTGTGGAGAAGCGGATAAATATGGATACGTAATACGAATATAGAATACCGAACACCGCAAAATGGGTATCAAATGAAAGCGATTGGCTAGGGCTATCATTTGGTCGAGTCTTAATTAATTATGAACTGATCTAAAAAATATCCATCATCCAGTAATTGTTATGGAACATCGAAAAAATATAAATTGCTCATAACAATTATGGGATGATCTAAAAAATATCCATCATCCAGTAATTGTTATGGAAGATTGAAAAAAATATTAATTGCTAGTAACAATTATGAGCTGATCTAAAAAATATCCATCATCCAGAAATTGTTATGGAAGAGCGAAAAAAATATCAATTGCTCATAACAATTATGATCTGATCGAAAAAATATCGATCTTTGAGTAATTGTAAATTTTTCCATTGCTCAATAATTGTTATCAAGTGATTTTTATATTTATTTGTTATAATTGTTATGGCTTCTGGTTAATATATTAATTTTTTTGAACAAGAATATGTAAATGGCTAATAAATAAATAAAACAAAACAACCCAATAAACACAACGGATTCGCCTCGAATTCGCGTCGGATTCGCTTTCTCTGATTATATTATCGCGGCAATAATTCGCGGCGATAGATCGGCGAATCCGAATTCGTAGGCATGTCACCTATCACTAGCGATTCGAGAATTTGTTCATTCTCGGATCGCTGGCGATTCGAATTTTTTATCATTAGCGATTCGAGAATTTTTAATTTCTCTGATCGTTGGCGATTCGAAAATTTGTTCAGATTTTTTTATAAATGGCGTTTCGAAAAATTAAAAGTTCAGCGTTTGGTTTACTGGCAATGGGTTAAATCCGTATAAAATAATACAAAGCACTTAAAATATTTTTATAAAAAAAGTTTAACTTTCATGAATAACAAAAGCTTTTCAAGTTCAGGTATAAATGTAAAATTTCAGAACTATAATCATTTTTTAGTGCAAAACAACTTTAAAAAAATTAAAAAAATTAATATCGCGAAAATTGATTTTCTCGAACTTGCCGCGAACTCGAGGCGAGTCCGAGAAATTACGTTTGCGAAAATATGCTTTCTCGAACTCGCCTCGAGTTCGCCGCGATATCATCTTCGCGTCTGTGTTTATTGGGAATGTACTGAAAAAAGTTTTATTGGATCATCTTCTATTACTTTCATGTATTGGTAAGAATAAGACCAGGGCAGGTGGGCAAAGTTTGTTTACATTCGGGTGAAATCGGGTGAGCTCATTTTAAACAGATATGTTTGTGGATGTGTTTGCTGCCGGACGGAAAAAGGCGGTTACAGTGTGAGCGTAGCCGTAGACTCTCCCAAATCACCCGAAACTATCATCAATTATCGATATACTATCGATAGTGTGCAAAAAACTATCGTACACTATCGATGGTGCTG
Organism: Urophora cardui; assembly: GCA_960531455.1. Taxonomy (NCBI): domain Eukaryota; kingdom Metazoa; phylum Arthropoda; class Insecta; order Diptera; family Tephritidae; genus Urophora; species Urophora cardui. Next base: position 84,771,285 of record OY482672.1, on the reverse strand, counting down.
ACTATCGATAGTTTCCGAGCTCTACCATGTAGGTCGGTACCCTGACATAATCCCAAGGGGCATAATCCCAAATTTTGATTTGGGATTATGTCACTCCCCCTAGGGTGACATAAGCCCAACTTTTTTACTTGGGCTTATGTCACCCTAGGCGTAGTGACATATTCCCAATTGGGATAATGTCATTTTCAAGCCCAAAAAAACAGTTCAGTAGTCTTTCTTAGATTACATTAAGCAAAAAAATTAAAGCTGACAATAAAGTTAATGTTGTTATATAATAATACACTGAAAAAACAACTTACTCATATTATGGAAAAGTGGGAATGATTCGGCGCTAAAGACATATTTCCATATTTTGATGTACGATTTTCTTCAAATCAAGGAATAAAAACCACGTTTTAAAGAAAATTGTACATCAAAATATGGAAATATGTCTTTAGCGCCGAATCATTCCCATTTTTCCATAATCTGAGTAATTTTTTTTTTGAGTGTACATTGAGTATATGTATAAGATGAAATACACATCGCGCGATTTTTTCTTCCAAATTTTCATCTTTTTATAGACATATATACTATGTACACAAATATTTATATACCTATCGTTTTATTGAAAAAAGTCTGTATATATGTAAATATATTAAATTTTAATGTAATTTTTTAGTTTTAATGTAATTTTTTGAGAACATGTGTATTTCATCTTATACATATACTCAATGTACACTCAAAAAAAAAATTACTCAGATTATGGAAAAATGGGAATGATTCGGCGCTAAAGACATATTTCCATATTTTGATGTACAATTTTCTTTAAAACGTGGTTTTTATTCCTTGATTTGAAGAAAATCGTACATCAAAATATGGAAATATGTCTTTAGCGCCGAATCATTCCCACTTTTCCATAATATGAGTAAGTTGTTTTTTCAGTGTATTATTATATAACAACATTAACTTTATTGGCAGCTTTAATTTTTTTGCTTAATGTAATCTAAGAAAGACTACTGAACTGTTTTTTTGGGCTTGAAAATGACATTATCCCAATTGGGAATATGTCACTACGCCTAGGGTGACATAAGCCCAAGTAAAAAAGTTGGGCTTATGTCACCCTAGGGGGAGTGACATAATCCCAAATCAAAATTTGGGATTATGCCCCTTGGGATTATGTCAGGGTACCGACCTACATGGTAGAGCTCGGAAACTATCGATAGTCAGCACCATCGATAGTGTACGATAGTTTTTTGCACACTATCGATAGTATATCGATAATTGATGATAGTTTCGGGTGATTTGGGAGAGTCTACGGCTACGCTCACACTGTAACCGCCTTTTGCCGTCCGGCAGCAAACACATCCACAAACATATCTGTTTAAAATGAGCTCACCCGATTTCACCCGAATGTAAACAAACTTTGCCCACCTGCCCTGGTCTTATTCTTACCAATACATGAAAGTAATAGAAGATGATCCAATAAAACTTTTTTCAGTACATTCCCAATAAACACAGACGCGAAGATGATATCGCGGCGAACTCGAGGCGAGTTCGAGAAAGCATATTTTCGCAAACGTAATTTCTCGGACTCGCCTCGAGTTCGCGGCAAGTTCGAGAAAATCAATTTTCGCGATATTAATTTTTTTAATTTTTTTAAAGTTGTTTTGCACTAAAAAATGATTATAGTTCTGAAATTTTACATTTATACCTGAACTTGAAAAGCTTTTGTTATTCATGAAAGTTAAACTTTCTTTATAAAAATATTTTAAGTGCTTTGTATTATTTTATACGGATTTAACCCATTGCCAGTAAACCAAACGCTGAACTTTTAATTTTTCGAAACGCCATTTATAAAAAAATCTGAACAAATTTTCGAATCGCCAACGATCAGAGAAATTAAAAATTCTCGAATCGCTAATGATAAAAAATTCGAATCGCCAGCGATCCGAGAATGAACAAATTCTCGAATCGCTAGTGATAGGTGACATGCCTACGAATTCGGATTCGCCGATCTATCGCCGCGAATTATTGCCGCGATAATATAATCAGAGAAAGCGAATCCGACGCGAATTCGAGGCGAATCCGTTGTGTTTATTGGGTTGTTTTGTTTTATTTATTTATTAGCCATTTACATATTCTTGTTCAAAAAAATTAATATATTAACCAGAAGCCATAACAATTATAACAAATAAATATAAAAATCACTTGATAACAATTATTGAGCAATGGAAAAATTTACAATTACTCAAAGATCGATATTTTTTCGATCAGATCATAATTGTTATGAGCAATTGATATTTTTTTCGCTCTTCCATAACAATTTCTGGATGATGGATATTTTTTAGATCAGCTCATAATTGTTACTAGCAATTAATATTTTTTTCAATCTTCCATAACAATTACTGGATGATGGATATTTTTTAGATCATCCCATAATTGTTATGAGCAATTTATATTTTTTCGATGTTCCATAACAATTACTGGATGATGGATATTTTTTAGATCAGTTCATAATTAATTAAGACTCGACCAAATGATAGCCCTAGCCAATCGCTTTCATTTGATACCCATTTTGCGGTGTTCGGTATTCTATATTCGTATTACGTATCCATATTTATCCGCTTCTCCACAATTATGAGCAGTTATCGATAAATGACTACATATTTTAGTGTAATTTTAATGTTTTTGGGCAATCACATTTTGACCGATAACTCAGTTATCGATAAATTTATCGAAATATATCGAAGTCCAAATGAAACCTGAAATGAATCCCCTTTCGCTTGATACAAGGCCGTATTTAGGGGGGGGCGGTGTTTTGGGTGTTTGAACCCCCCACGAAATTCTGGTAGATAAATTTTACTTCTATCATATTCAAAGCTATATGTTCAAGATACTAGTTTACAAATAATTAATTTGAGAAAATACAAAGAATTTCAGGTATAGGGAAAGACTGGCATGAACCTGCTGAGGTCAAAACCATTTTTTTATGGTTAGGGTTTTGAGATAACGTAATTTAGGGTTTTTTTGGTTACAAATTCAATCAAAAATTCTTCTCGCTGAAGTTACAAATACCCGCAAACCGTATCTACTCCGTTCGAAAGATAATTAAAGTACGCTTCTAACGACATACCACTTATAAATTAAATTATGTTACATTCATACATTTTCTAAAATTTTAGTATATTTCCTTATAACCGCATAAAGTCATTGCATGGCTGAAAATTCATTACTCGGGTTATATGTGTTAGTGTCTGATTTATAACATTTTGTGTGTTTTTGTGTGAAAGATCCCATATATGGGATGGTTGCGTTGTTATAGTCCGATTTCATCTATTTTCAATAAAGTTAGTATTGAAAATAGGTGAAATCGGACTATAACAACGCAACCATCCCATATATGTCAAAGTCAACATTTTATTGATTTTTTGCAATTATTGAAAAAATTTATTTTTTATTGGGGTTTTTATGAGAAGTTGTAAAAATCAGGAAAGTTTTATTCTTTTTAAAATTATTCTGTTTTATTGCAAACATTTTAAGCGTAATATTAAAAAGATTCGATGAATACTATATGAAAACCACTTCACAGATAAAAGGACATTAGAGGAAATATAAAGCTTCCCAAGCACTGTTTGCCAGCATAACACCAACAGTCTCAAAAAATAAGCTGTTGCTGTTCTGCGAAAGTTATCATAATTTTTTGAGAACTTTTGAATTTCGATTTCCTTTGAAAATATCTGAAGTCGAAGCACAGAGCAGTTGAATATATTTGTATGCTTATTTTTGCTGTTGCTTTACTGTGTAATTTCAAACAGATCAGTCGACAGCAAAGCACAGATAAACAGAATTTTAAATTTAAAATTGGTTTTTTTTTTGTACATTACAATTTCGATTGTGTTCCCATTAATTAAAAAAAAAAAAACAATAACAACAGTGCTGTAAAAACTCGAAATTATGTTTGCCTTTGCTGTGCTGTAAAAATTTCCACAATACAGCAACAGTCGACTATAATTTTTTGAAACTTAAGGCTGTGCAGTTGCATTACAGTACAACTTTTTATGCGCTGTTTATTTTTTAATTTTCAAATGAAAATGAAATTCAATGGAAATGAAAAAAAAAGTTGATAACAGATGGGTAATCTAACCGAGTTTTTCGTCCATAAAATATTTTTTTTTTTTTACACTTTTATAAAATCACCAAAAATAAAGTATTCATCGTGTTTGCAATGGAACAGTCTAATTTTTAAATGAATAAAAGTTTCCTAATTTTTAAAACTTCTTATAAAAACCCTAATTCCAAAAAATTTTTCTTCTAAATAGCAGTTTAGAAACAAGATTTCTTTTATTATTTTTAGTTAGTGCACGAAATAGGTTATATATTTTTCTCCAAAAAAACAAAAAAAAAAACAAAAAAAAAAACTACGATGAAAACCCCCCACGAAAAAAATTCCTGGGTACGGCCCTGGTTTGATACCCATATTGTAGTGTAATTTTAATGTTTTTGTGTAATCACATTTTAAACGACCATGCGACTAGAACGCATAGTCGTATTTATGTTGCTTTGACTACTTGCTAGTCAGCAATTCAAACCCTGCATGGAATAGTTACCGTTTGTTTGGTGCCTAGTGGTCACATTTCAAATTTTCAATAAACTATCGATAGTTCAAACGATAGTCGAAAACCATCGATAGTGTAAACAATGTTCAGAAACCATCGATAGTGACGATAGTGCCATCGATAGTTTCCGACCACTACTACATGGGTATATTTTATGCATGCATAGCTCACTGAGTTAAAGATATATACAGGATTAAGTGGAGCCATTGGCCAAATAACGGTAAATTGCCGATATCTCAAAAACCTTCCCATAGAATTAAAAATGAACCCGATTTTCGGAATCAGCGACCGATTTTACATATAGGTAGGATGGTCGCGCTCGGAGTATTTTTTTGGCTGTAGAGCAGTGTTATTAATCACTTCGACATAAACAAGAACCTAAATATAAACTTCATGATTTAGAAAATGTTCGTCCCTCAAATATAAAAATTTGAAGGCATCCTGGATACAAACAAATAGAAGAATAATTGTAAAAAAATATTTTGTGTTTATATAATTGTTTGATTTAATTCAAATTATTTGAATGCAATTGTATGAGTATGGTTATTTAAATTTTTTATATTATAAGTCGTTAAGATACAGGAGCATCTTAATTTAAATGTGGGAGAAGTTATACAATTAAACTATTAATTATAATATTTATTAGTTCATACTTTGAATTGTTAGAAATCCTTTGTACCAAAAAGATATTTTCTTGTATTCAAGGAAAATGTAATTTGAATTTGTCATTTATAAATATCAAAAATTTTCATTAAATAAATATTCGTGTAATAATACACATCATTTTGAAAATATATTAAACAAGTAAGGAAGCCTAAGTTCGACTGGAATCGAACATTAGATACTCAGCTGTATGCTTTCATTGTTTGTTTGCGTTTGATGGAAACACGGAGTATTTTATATAAAATGAGTGCTGCATAAAGTGGGCGTAGCCACGCCCATTTTCAACATTTTAATCAGTCATCCAACTAAGCATATGAATATTATTCTCTGTGCAAAATTTCATTCCTTTATGACTTCTAGTTACAAAGATGTCACGTTACAAATTCCCAAAGGGTGTTCCAGAAATATCTTTGATAAAAAGTAGGCGTGGTCATAAACCGATTTCAATAAATTTTTGCGTTTCTATTCACACAAGTTATAAAAGTGTATAAACCAAGTTTCGTCATAATATCTCAATTCTTTGTCGAGTTATGGGCTCCAAAATCTCGTATATTCCTTTGTCTAAAAAGAGGCGGTGCCACGCCCATTTTACAAAATTTGACACTATGGCTTAGAAAATTGACCCAACCCAACCGACATATGTATATGAATGTATGACGAAGTATGGAAAACTTCATTTTGTCATAAGAACAGTAAAAATTAAATTTTGTATACTCGAACTTGCGCACCTTGCAATACAATACTACAGTTCTAACCGCTGAGCTATTGCCTGCCTTCGACATCTGATAGAAAATTTGTTGCTAGTTTCTTTCCTACTATAATTCGTTTCTAACTTATGCACATACATATGTACATATTTACATATTATTGTATGATTAAACATAAGTAGCGAATAAAGTGTAAAGTGTTTATCTGTGGCCGCTGTGGTGCAGTGGGTAGAGTGCTCGCCTGCTATGCCAGAGGTCTCGGGTTCAAACCACGGTCCGAGCCAAACAAATTTTTCTAATTAGTAAAAATCCAATTATTGGGTTTTTTAAGAGCAGCGGTCACCTCTCGGCAGTGGGCGGCATACCCTCCGAGAGTATTTCTGCCATGAAAAAGCTTCTCACAAAAAATGCATTCGCCGTTCGGAGCCGGCATAAAACTGTAGGTCCACCCAATTAGTAGGAAAAACAAAAAGGAGCACACCTCGAATTGGGAGAGAAGCTCGGCCATAAAACTCGTCAGAGTTATAATAGCGCCATTGTATTATTATATATTATTATATATCTTTAACTCAGTGAGCTATGCATGCATAAAATATACCCATGTAGTAGTGGTCGGAAACTATCGATGGCACTATCGTCACTATCGATGGTTTCTGAACATTGTTTACACTATCGATGGTTTTCGACTATCGTTTGAACTATCGATAGTTTATTGAAAATTTGAAATGTGACCACTAGGCACCAAACAAACGGTAACTATTCCATGCAGGGTTTGAATTGCTGACTAGCAAGTAGTCAAAGCAACATAAATACGACTATGCGTTCTAGTCGCATGGTCGTTTAAAATGTGATTACACAAAAACATTAAAATTACACTACAATATGGGTATCAAACCAGGGCCGTACCCAGGAATTTTTTTCGTGGGGGGTTTTCATCGTAGTTTTTTTTTTTTTGTTTTTTTTTTTGTTTTTTTGGAGAAAAATATATAACCTATTTCGTGCACTAACTAAAAATAATAAAAGAAATCTTGTTTCTAAACTGCTATTTAGAAGAAAAATTTTTTGGAATTAGGGTTTTTATAAGAAGTTTTAAAAATTAGGAAACTTTTATTCATTTAAAAATTAGACTGTTCCATTGCAAACACGATGAATACTTTATTTTTGGTGATTTTATAAAAGTGTAAAAAAAAAAAAATATTTTATGGACGAAAAACTCGGTTAGATTACCCATCTGTTATCAACTTTTTTTTTCATTTCCATTGAATTTCATTTTCATTTGAAAATTAAAAAATAAACAGCGCATAAAAAGTTATACTGTAATGCAACTGCACAGCCTTAAGTTTCAAAAAATTATAGTCGACTGTTGCTGTATTGTGGAAATTTTTACAGCACAGCAAAGGCAAACATAATTTCGAGTTTTTACAGCACTGTTGTTATTGTTTTTTTTTTTTAATTAATGGGAACACAATCGAAATTGTAATGTACAAAAAAAAACCAATTTTAAATTTAAAATTCTGTTTATCTGTGCTTTGCTGTCGACTGATCTGTTTGAAATTACACAGTAAAGCAACAGCAAAAATAAGCATACAAATATATTCAACTGCTCTGTGCTTCGACTTCAGATATTTTCAAAGGAAATCGAAATTCAAAAGTTCTCAAAAAATTATGATAACTTTCGCAGAACAGCAACAGCTTATTTTTTGAGACTGTTGGTGTTATGCTGGCAAACAGTGCTTGGGAAGCTTTATATTTCCTCTAATGTCCTTTTATCTGTGAAGTGGTTTTCATATAGTATTCATCGAATCTTTTTAATATTACGCTTAAAATGTTTGCAATAAAACAGAATAATTTTAAAAAGAATAAAACTTTCCTGATTTTTACAACTTCTCATAAAAACCCCAATAAAAAATAAATTTTTTCAATAATTGCAAAAAATCAATAAAATGTTGACTTTGACATATATGGGATGGTTGCGTTGTTATAGTCCGATTTCACCTATTTTCAATACTAACTTTATTGAAAATAGATGAAATCGGACTATAACAACGCAACCATCTCATATATGGGATCTTTCACACAAAAACACACAAAATGTTATAAATCAGACACTAACACATATAACCCGAGTAATGAATTTTCAGCCATGCAATGACTTTATGCGGTTATAAAGAAATATACTAAAATTTTAGAAAATGTATGAATGTAACATAATTTAATTTATAAGTGGTATGTCGTTAGAAGCGTACTTTAATTATCTTTCGAACGGAGTAGATACGGTTTGCGGGTATTTGTAACTTCAGCGAGAAGAATTTTTGATTGAATTTGTAACCAAAAAAACCCTAAATTACGTTATCTCAAAACCCTAACCATAAAAAAAATGGTTTTGACCTCAGCAGGTTCATGCCAGTCTTTCCCTATACCTGAAATTCTTTGTATTTTCTCAAAATAATTATTTGTAAACTAGTATTTTGAACATATAGCTTTGAATATGATAGAAGTAAAATTTATCTACCAGAATTTCGTGGGGGGTTCAAACACCCAAAACACCGCCCCCCCCCCTAAATACGGCCTTGTATCAAGCGAAAGGGGATTCATTTCAGGTTTCATTTGGACTTCGATATATTTCGATAAATTTATCGATAACTGAGTTATCGGTCAAAATGTGATTGCCCAAAAACATTAAAATTACACTAAAATATGTAGTCATTTATCGATAACTGCTCATAATTGTGGAGAAGCGGATAAATATGGATACGTAATACGAATATAGAATACCGAACACCGCAAAATGGGTATCAAATGAAAGCGATTGGCTAGGGCTATCATTTGGTCGAGTCTTAATTAATTATGAACTGATCTAAAAATCTTTTTCAGCCTTTGATATGAAATTCATCTTATATGCTATGCAGTGGGTGAAATCATGAAGTTTATATTTAGGTTCTTGTTTATGTCGAAGTGATTAATAACACTGCTCTACAGCCAAAAAAATACTCTGAGCGCGACCATCCTACCTATATGTAAAATCGGTCGCTGATTCCGAAAATCGGGTTCATTTTTAATTCTATGGGAAGGTTTTTGAGATATCGGCAATTTAAAGTTATTTGGCCAATGGCTCCACTTAATCCTGTATATATCTTTAACTCAGTGAGCTATGCATGCATAAAATATACCCATGTAGTAGTGGTCGGAAACTATCGATGGCACTATCGTCACTATCGATGGTTTCTGAACATTGTTTACACTATCGATGGTTTTCGACTATCGTTTGAACTATCGATAGTTTATTGAAAATTTGAAATGTGACCACTAGGCACCAAACAAACGGTAACTATTCCATGCAGGGTTTGAATTGCTGACTAGCAAGTAGTCAAAGCAACATAAATACGACTATGCGTTCTAGTCGCATGGTCGTTTAAAATGTGATTACACAAAAACATTAAAATTACACTAAAATATGGGTATCAAACCAGGGCCGTACCCAGGAATTTTTTTCGTGGGGGGTTTTCATCGTAGTTTTTTTTTTGTTTTTTTTTTTGTTTTTTTGGAGAAAAATATATAACCTATTTCGTGCACTAACTAAAAATAATAAAAGAAATCTTGTTTCTAAACTGCTATTTAGAAGAAAAATTTTTTGGAATTAGAGTTTTTATAAGAAGTTTTAAAAATTAGGAAAATTTTATTCATTTAAAAATTAGACTGTTCCATTGCAAACACGATGAATACTTTATTTTTGGTGATTTTATAAAAGTGTAAAAAAAAAATATTTTATGGACGAAAAACTCGGTTAGATTACCCATCTGTTATCAACTTTTTTTTTCATTTCCATTGAATTTCATTTTCATTTGAAAATTAAAAAATAAACAGCGCAGCAGAAGTATAAAAAATAAAAAGTTATACTGTAATGCAACTGCACAGCCTTAAGTTTCAAAAAATTATAGTCGACTGTTGCTGTATTGTGGAAATTTTTACAGCACAGCAAAGGCAAACATAATTTCGAGTTTTTACAGCACTGTTGTTATTGTTTTTTTTTTTAATTAATGGGAACACAATCGAAATTGTAATGTACAAAAAAAAACCAATTTTAAATTTAAAATTCTGTTTATCTGTGCTTTGCTGTCGACTGATCTGTTTGAAATTACACAGTAAAGCAACAGCAAAAATAAGCATACAAATATATTCAACTGCTCTGTGCTTCGACTTCAGATATTTTCAAAGGAAATCGAAATTCAAAAGTTCTCAAAAAATTGTGATAACTTTCGCAGAACAGCAACAGCTTATTTTTTGAGACTGTTGGTGTTATGCTGGCAAACAGTGCTTGGGAAGCTTTATATTTCCCTCTAATGTCCTTTTATCTGTGAAGTGGTTTTCATATAGTATTCATCGAATCTTTTTAATATTACGCTTAAAATGTTTGCAATAAAACAGAATAATTTTAAAAAGAATAAAACTTTCCTGATTTTTACAACTTCTTATAAAAACCCCAATAAAAACCAAATTTTTTCAATAATTGCAAAAAATCAATAAAATGTTGACTTTGACATATATGGGATGGTTGCGTTGTTATAGTCCGATTTCACCTATTTTCAATACTAACTTTATTGAAAATAGATGAAATCGGACTATAACAACGCAACCATCCCATATATGGGATCTTTCACACAAAAACACACAAAATGTTATAAATCAGACACTAACACATATAACCCGAGTAATGAATTTTCAGCCATGCAATGACTTTATGCGGTTATAAGGAAATATACTAAAATTTTAGAAAATGTATGAATGTAACATAATTTAATTTATAAGTGGTATGTCGTTAGAAGCGTACTTTAATTATCTTTCGAACGGAGTAGATACGGTTTGCGGGTATTTGTAACTTCAGCGAGAAGAATTTTTGATTGAATTTGTAACCAAAAAAACCCTAAATTACGTTATCTCAAAACCCTAACCATAAAAAAATGGTTTTGACCTCAGCAGGTTCATGCCAGTCTTTCCCTATACCTGAAATTCTTTGTATTTTCTCAAATTAATTATTTGTAAACTAGTATCTTGAACATATAGCTTTGAATATGATAGAAGTAAAATTTATCTACCAGAATTTCGTGGGGGGTTCAAACACCCAAAACACCGCCCCCCCCTAAATACGGCCTTGTATCAAGCGAAAGGGGATTCATTTCAGGTTTCATTTGGACTTCGATATATTTCGATAAATTTATCGATAACTGAGTTATCGGTCAAAATGTGATTGCCCAAAAACATTAAAATTACACTAAAATATGTAGTCATTTATCGATAACTGCTCATAATTGTGGAGAAGCGGATAAATATGGATACGTAATACGAATATAGAATACCGAACACCGCAAAATGGGTATCAAATGAAAGCGATTGGCTAGGGCTATCATTTGGTCGAGTCTTAATTAATTATGAACTGATCTAAAAAATATCCATCATCCAGTAATTGTTATGGAACATCGAAAAAATATAAATTGCTCATAACAATTATGGGATGATCTAAAAAATATCCATCATCCAGTAATTGTTATGGAAGATTGAAAAAAATATTAATTGCTAGTAACAATTATGAGCTGATCTAAAAAATATCCATCATCCAGAAATTGTTATGGAAGAGCGAAAAAAATATCAATTGCTCATAACAATTATGATCTGATCGAAAAAATATCGATCTTTGAGTAATTGTAAATTTTTCCATTGCTCAATAATTGTTATCAAGTGATTTTTATATTTATTTGTTATAATTGTTATGGCTTCTGGTTAATATATTAATTTTTTTGAACAAGAATATGTAAATGGCTAATAAATAAATAAAACAAAACAACCCAATAAACACAACGGATTCGCCTCGAATTCGCGTCGGATTCGCTTTCTCTGATTATATTATCGCGGCAATAATTCGCGGCGATAGATCGGCGAATCCGAATTCGTAGGCATGTCACCTATCACTAGCGATTCGAGAATTTGTTCATTCTCGGATCGCTGGCGATTCGAATTTTTTATCATTAGCGATTCGAGAATTTTTAATTTCTCTGATCGTTGGCGATTCGAAAATTTGTTCAGATTTTTTTATAAATGGCGTTTCGAAAATTAAAAGTTCAGCGTTTGGTTTACTGGCAATGGGTTAAATCCGTATAAAATAATACAAAGCACTTAAAATATTTTTATAAAGAAAGTTTAACTTTCATGAATAACAAAAGCTTTTCAAGTTCAGGTATAAATGTAAAATTTCAGAACTATAATCATTTTTTAGTGCAAAACAACTTTAAAAAAATTAAAAAAATTAATATCGCGAAAATTGATTTTCTCGAACTTGCCGCGAACTCGAGGCGAGTCCGAGAAATTACGTTTGCGAAAATATGCTTTCTCGAACTCGCCTCGAGTTCGCCGCGATATCATCTTCGCGTCTGTGTTTATTGGGAATGTACTGAAAAAAGTTTTATTGGATCATCTTCTATTACTTTCATGTATTGGTAAGAATAAGACCAGGGCAGGTGGGCAAAGTTTGTTTACATTCGGGTGAAATCGGGTGAGCTCATTTTAAACAGATATGTTTGTGGATGTGTTTGCTGCCGGACGGCAAAAGGCGGTTACAGTGTGAGCGTAGCCGTAGACTCTCCCAAATCACCCGAAACTATCATCAATTATCGATATACTATCGATAGTGTGCAAAAAACTATCGTACACTATCGATGGTGCTGACTATCGATAGTTTCCGAGCTCTACCATGTAGGTCGGTACCCTGACATAATCCCAAGGGGCATAATCCCAAATTTTGATTTGGGATTATGTCACTCCCCCTAGGGTGACATAAGCCCAACTTTTTTACTTGGGCTTATGTCACCCTAGGCGTAGTGACATATTCCCAATTGGGATAATGTCATTTTCAAGCCCAAAAAAACAGTTCAGTAGTCTTTCTTAGATTACATTAAGCAAAAAAATTAAAGCTGACAATAAAGTTAATGTTGTTATATAATAATACACTGAAAAAACAACTTACTCATATTATGGAAAAGTGGGAATGATTCGGCGCTAAAGACATATTTCCATATTTTGATGTACGATTTTCTTCAAATCAAGGAATAAAAACCACGTTTTAAAGAAAATTGTACATCAAAATATGGAAATATGTCTTTAGCGCCGAATCATTCCCATTTTTCCATAATCTGAGTAATTTTTTTTTTGAGTGTACATTGAGTATATGTATAAGATGAAATACACATGTTCTCAAAAAATTACATTAAAACTAAAAAATTACATTAAAATTTAATATATTTACATATATACAGACTTTTTTCAATAAAACGATAGGTATATAAATATTTGTGTACATAGTATATATGTCTATAAAAAGATGAAAATTTGGAAGAAAAAATCGCGCGATGTGTATTTCATCTTATACATATACTCAATGTACACTCAAAAAAAAAATTACTCAGATTATGGAAAAATGGGAATGATTCGGCGCTAAAGACATATTTCCATATTTTGATGTACAATTTTCTTTAAAACGTGGTTTTTATTCCTTGATTTGAAGAAAATCGTACATCAAAATATGGAAATATGTCTTTAGCGCCGAATCATTCCCACTTTTCCATAATATGAGTAAGTTGTTTTTTCAGTGTATTATTATATAACAACATTAACTTTATTGTCAGCTTTAATTTTTTTGCTTAATGTAATCTAAGAAAGACTACTGAACTGTTTTTTTGGGCTTGAAAATGACATTATCCCAATTGGGAATATGTCACTACGCCTAGGGTGACATAAGCCCAAGTAAAAAAGTTGGGCTTATGTCACCCTAGGGGGAGTGACATAATCCCAAATCAAAATTTGGGATTATGCCCCTTGGGATTATGTCAGGGTACCGACCTACATGGTAGAGCTCGGAAACTATCGATAGTCAGCACCATCGATAGTGTACGATAGTTTTTTGCACACTATCGATAGTATATCGATAATTGATGATAGTTTCGGGTGATTTGGGAGAGTCTACGGCTACGCTCACACTGTAACCGCCTTTTTCCGTCCGGCAGCAAACACATCCACAAACATATCTGTTTAAAATGAGCTCACCCGATTTCACCCGAATGTAAACAAACTTTGCCCACCTGCCCTGGTCTTATTCTTACCAATACATGAAAGTAATAGAAGATGATCCAATAAAACTTTTTTCAGTACATTCCCAATAAACACAGACGCGAAGATGATATCGCGGCGAACTCGAGGCGAGTTCGAGAAAGCATATTTTCGCAAACGTAATTTCTCGGACTCGCCTCGAGTTCGCGGCAAGTTCGAGAAAATCAATTTTCGCGATATTAATTTTTTTAATTTTTTTAAAGTTGTTTTGCACTAAAAAATGATTATAGTTCTGAAATTTTACATTTATACCTGAACTTGAAAAGCTTTTGTTATTCATGAAAGTTAAACTTTCTTTATAAAAATATTTTAAGTGCTTTGTATTATTTTATACGGATTTAACCCATTGCCAGTAAACCAAACGCTGAACTTTTAATTTTTCGAAACGCCATTTATAAAAAAATCTGAACAAATTTTCGAATCGCCAACGATCAGAGAAATTAAAAATTCTCGAATCGCTAATGATAAAAAATTCGAATCGCCAGCGATCCGAGAATGAACAAATTCTCGAATCGCTAGTGATAGGTGACATGCCTACGAATTCGGATTCGCCGATCTATCGCCGCGAATTATTGCCGCGATAATATAATCAGAGAAAGCGAATCCGACGCGAATTCGAGGCGAATCCGTTGTGTTTATTGGGTTGTTTTGTTTTATTTATTTATTAGCCATTTACATATTCTTGTTCAAAAAAATTAATATATTAACCAGAAGCCATAACAATTATAACAAATAAATATAAAAATCACTTGATAACAATTATTGAGCAATGGAAAAATTTACAATTACTCAAAGATCGATATTTTTTCGATCAGATCATAATTGTTATGAGCAATTGATATTTTTTTCGCTCTTCCATAACAATTTCTGGATGATGGATATTTTTTAGATCAGCTCATAATTGTTACTAGCAATTAATATTTTTTTCAATCTTCCATAACAATTACTGGATGATGGATATTTTTTAGATCATCCCATAATTGTTATGAGCAATTTATATTTTTTCGATGTTCCATAACAATTACTGGATGATGGATATTTTTTAGATCAGTTCATAATTAATTAAGACTCGACCAAATGATAGCCCTAGCCAATCGCTTTCATTTGATACCCATTTTGCGGTGTTCGGTATTCTATATTCGTATTACGTATCCATATTTATCCGCTTCTCCACAATTATGAGCAGTTATCGATAAATGACTACATATTTTAGTGTAATTTTAATGTTTTTGGGCAATCACATTTTGACCGATAACTCAGTTATCGATAAATTTATCGAAATATATCGAAGTCCAAATGAAACCTGAAATGAATCCCCTTTCGCTTGATACAAGGCCGTATTTAGGGGGGGGCGGTGTTTTGGGTGTTTGAACCCCCCACGAAATTCTGGTAGATAAATTTTACTTCTATCATATTCAAAGCTATATGTTCAAGATACTAGTTTACAAATAATTAATTTGAGAAAATACAAAGAATTTCAGGTATAGGGAAAGACTGGCATGAACCTGCTGAGGTCAAAACCATTTTTTTATGGTTAGGGTTTTGAGATAACGTAATTTAGGGTTTTTTTGGTTACAAATTCAATCAAAAATTCTTCTCGCTGAAGTTACAAATACCCGCAAACCGTATCTACTCCGTTCGAAAGATAATTAAAGTACGCTTCTAACGACATACCACTTATAAATTAAATTATGTTACATTCATACATTTTCTAAAATTTTAGTATATTTCTTTATAACCGCATAAAGTCATTGCATGGCTGAAAATTCATTACTCGGGTTATATGTGTTAGTGTCTGATTTATAACATTTTGTGTGTTTTTGTGTGAAAGATCCCATATATGAGATGGTTGCGTTGTTATAGTCCGATTTCATCTATTTTCAATAAAGTTAGTATTGAAAATAGGTGAAATCGGACTATAACAACGCAACCATCCCATATATGTCAAAGTCAACATTTTATTGATTTTTTGCAATTATTGAAAAAATTTATTTTTTATTGGGGTTTTTATGAGAAGTTGTAAAAATCAGGAAAGTTTTATTCTTTTTAAAATTATTCTGTTTTATTGCAAACATTTTAAGCGTAATATTAAAAAGATTCGATGAATACTATATGAAAACCACTTCACAGATAAAAGGACATTAGAGGAAATATAAAGCTTCCCAAGCACTGTTTGCCAGCATAACACCAACAGTCTCAAAAAATAAGCTGTTGCTGTTCTGCGAAAGTTATCATAATTTTTTGAGAACTTTTGAATTTCGATTTCCTTTGAAAATATCTGAAGTCGAAGCACAGAGCAGTTGAATATATTTGTATGCTTATTTTTGCTGTTGCTTTACTGTGTAATTTCAAACAGATCAGTCGACAGCAAAGCACAGATAAACAGAATTTTAAATTTAAAATTGGTTTTTTTTTGTACATTACAATTTCGATTGTGTTCCCATTAATTAAAAAAAAAAAACAATAACAACAGTGCTGTAAAAACTCGAAATTATGTTTGCCTTTGCTGTGCTGTAAAAATTTCCACAATACAGCAACAGTCGACTATAATTTTTTGAAACTTAAGGCTGTGCAGTTGCATTACAGTATAACTTTTTATGCGCTGTTTATTTTTTAATTTTCAAATGAAAATGAAATTCAATGGAAATGAAAAAAAAAGTTGATAACAGATGGGTAATCTAACCGAGTTTTTCGTCCATAAAATATTTTTTTTTTTTTACACTTTTATAAAATCACCAAAAATAAAGTATTCATCGTGTTTGCAATGGAACAGTCTAATTTTTAAATGAATAAAAGTTTTCTAATTTTTAAAACTTCTTATAAAAACCCTAATTCCAAAAAATTTTTCTTCTAAATAGCAGTTTAGAAACAAGATTTCTTTTATTATTTTTAGTTAGTGCACGAAATAGGTTATATATTTTTCTCCAAAAAAACAAAAAAAAAAACAAAAAAAAAAACTACGATGAAAACCCCCCACGAAAAAAATTCCTGGGTACGGCCCTGGTTTGATACCCATATTGTAGTGTAATTTTAATGTTTTTGTGTAATCACATTTTAAACGACCATGCGACTAGAACGCATAGTCGTATTTATGTTGCTTTGACTACTTGCTAGTCAGCAATTCAAACCCTGCATGGAATAGTTACCGTTTGTTTGGTGCCTAGTGGTCACATTTCAAATTTTCAATAAACTATCGATAGTTCAAACGATAGTCGAAAACCATCGATAGTGTAAACAATGTTCAGAAACCATCGATAGTGACGATAGTGCCATCGATAGTTTCCGACCACTACTACATGGGTATATTTTATGCATGCATAGCTCACTGAGTTAAAGATATATACAGGATTAAGTGGAGCCATTGGCCAAATAACGGTAAATTGCCGATATCTCAAAAACCTTCCCATAGAATTAAAAATGAACCCGATTTTCGGAATCAGCGACCGATTTTACATATAGGTAGGATGGTCGCGCTCGGAGTATTTTTTTGGCTGTAGAGCAGTGTTATTAATCACTTCGACATAAACAAGAACCTAAATATAAACTTCATGATTTAGAAAATGTTCGTCCCTCAAATATAAAAATTTGAAGGCATCCTGGATACAAACAAATAGAAGAATAATTGTAAAAAAATATTTTGTGTTTATATAATTGTTTGATTTAATTCAAATTATTTGAATGCAATTGTATGAGTATGGTTATTTAAATTTTTTATATTATAAGTCGTTAAGATACAGGAGCATCTTAATTTAAATGTGGGAGAAGTTATACAATTAAACTATTAATTATAATATTTATTAGTTCATACTTTGAATTGTTAGAAATCCTTTGTACCAAAAAGATATTTTCTTGTATTCAAGGAAAATGTAATTTGAATTTGTCATTTATAAATATCAAAAATTTTCATTAAATAAATATTCGTGTAATAATACACATCATTTTGAAAATATATTAAACAAGTAAGGAAGCCTAAGTTCGACTGGAATCGAACATTAGATACTCAGCTGTATGCTTTCATTATTTGTTTGCGTTTCATGGAAACACGGAGTATTTTATATAAAATGAGTGCTGCATAAAGTGGGCGTAGCCACGCCCATTTTCAACATTTTAATCAGTCATCCAACTAAGCATATGAATATTATTCTTTGTGCAAAATTTCATTCCTTTATGACTTCTAGTTACAAAGATGTCACGTTACAAATTCCCAAAGGGTGTTCCAGAAATATCTTTGATAAAAAGTAGGCGTGGTCATAAACCGATTTCAATAAATTTTTGCGTTTCTATTCACACAAGTTATAAAAGTGTATAAACCAAGTTTCGTCATAATATCTCAATTCTTTGTCGAGTTATGGGCTCCAAAATCTCGTATATTCCTTTGTCTAAAAAGAGGCGGTGCCACGCCCATTTTACAAAATTTTTGTGTTTTTCGTTGTATGTCCGCAGGTGGACTCCTGGCATAAAATTTCAATGAATTATCGTTATATTTTACAAAGATATCGCTTAAATGTTTTTATTAGGCCACTTTATAATACACATATATAAAAGTGGGCGTGGTCGTCAACCGATTTTGGTAGTTTTTCGTCCACACATTTGCCTAAGTAAATATATCACGCATACCAAATTTCATCGATATATCTTTAACGGTTTCTGAGTTATGGCTTATAAAACTTTCAATATTTGCCCCTTACTAAGTGGGCGTGGCACCACCCATTTTCCAAAATTTTTGTGGTTTTTGTTGTATGTCCATAGTTGGACTCATGCCACAAAATTTCAGTGATAGATCTTTATATTTGACAGAGATATCGCTTAAAATGTTTTTATTAGGCCACTTTATAGTTCCCATATATAAAAGTGGGCGTGGCCGTCAACCGATTTTGACAATTTTCCGTCAAAACATTTGTCTATGTAAGTAAATCACACATACCAAATTTCATCGATATAACTTCAACGGTTTCTGAGTTATGACATATAACACTTTCAATGTTTGACCCTTAATAAGTGGGCGTGGCACCGCCCATTTGCCAAAATTTCATTAAATTTCTTCATAAGGGCCTGAGCTCAACACGTGGGTTAAATTTCATCGCCCCAGCTATGTTAGTCACTGAGATACCAAATTTCCGATTTTTTCTATATAGGAAAAGTGGGCGTTGTCATGGTCCGATTTCGCCCATTTTCAATACCAACCGTCCCAGTCTGGATACCAACTTGCATTTCAAATTTCATCAAAATATCTCAATTTTTGCGCGAGTTAGAGTGCGTATGGACGGACGGACGGACATGGCTCAATCGATTTCTCTTTTCACCCTGATCATTTTGATATATATAAGTCCATATCTATCTCGATTATTTCATTCTGTTACAATCCACCGTTATGAAATCAAAACTATAATACTCTGTGTACTAGCACAGCTGAGTATAAAAATATATTACACAGTGCTACAGTGAAAATACACTCATCAAGCGACCTAGCTAAGATTGTTTATGTAGTCAAGTGTAACACGAAACGGTATTTGAAAAATCCGCTGTACCCTCAAATTTTTTTTTTATTGCTAAAAAACCATTATTCCATGCTTGTCGGCACATAAAAATTCCTAGAGGGACTATTTTTTAACCGATTTCAATTTTCCCAACGGTTTCGGAAAGTTAAATAATGGTATTCTTAATATATAAACAGAAGTTTGTTAGTTTATAAGGTATAAGAAGAAATTTTTGCACTTAAATCTGAAAATTTCGAAAATTTTTTCGTTTTTTCGAGTTTGACGTCATTTTTTTGGTACAATTCGAAAAACGTGCTTTAATTACAACAAATAATATTGTTCTACTATTAATTCTTAGTAAAACTAGACCTTATTTTTTGAAAAATTAAAAAAATTGTCGAAGTTACAACGCTTTTTCGAAAACAAGAATTTCAACGTTTTTACCACCCACTGCATAGCATAGCATATAAGATGAATTTCATATCAAAGGCTGAAAAAAAACGAACATTTTGAACCCGACCCCCTCAGAATTTGATGAAATTTTGCATAGAGGTATATCTTACCTACCCAAACACAACCTCATTTTTACAAATTGCATTTTCGAAAAATTGTGGGCGTGGCAAGGTATCGAAATATTCGAAAATATTCGAAAAATGACGATAATAGGTATTTTAAAGTATGATTACTAGGGAATGGCTTTACCGATTTCAAAGATCTTCATACCACTAGAAATTAGCTTTCAAAAAAATACACTGTAATTTTTTTTTTTTTTGTTTTAGTACACGGAAAATAAAATAATAATAATCTTTATTTTCCAAATTTTCTATTTATAATGAAAATTTATTTTAGTGGCCGCTGTGGTGCAGTGGGTAGAGTGCTCGCCTGCTATGCTAGATGTCTCAGGTTCAAACCCCAGTCCGAGCAAACACAAAAAAAAATTTTAATTTTCTTATTAGTAAAAATCCAATTATTGGGTTTTTTAAGAGCAGCGGTCACCTCTCGGCAGTGGGCGGCATACCCCCCGAGAGTATTTCTCGCCCATAAAACCAGTCAGAGTTATAATAGCGCCATTGTATTATTATTATTATGAAAATTTATGAACAGAAAAACTATGAAAACTATGATTTTCCATTTATACATAAGTAAAAGTTACTTATTAAATAAAAAATATGAAATTTTTTTTTAGTGTAATATAGAATTTTTACAGTGTATGTTTTCAAAAGGCGATTTTAATACCTTTCTAACGGTATAAAAATTTTTGAAATCGGTAAAGCCATTCCCTAGTAATCACACTTTAAAAGTACCTATTATCGTCATTTTTCGAATATTTTCGAATATTTCGATACCTTGCCACGCCCACAATTTTTCGAAAATGCAATTTGTAAAAATGATGTTGCGTTTGGGTAGGTAAGATGTACCTCTATGCAAAATTTCATCAAATTCTGGGGGGGTCGGATTCAAAATGTTCGTTTTTTTTTCAGCCTTTGATATGAAATTCATCTTATATGCTATGCTATGCAGTGGGTGGTAAAAACGTTGAAATTCTTGTTTTCGAAAAAGCGTTATAACTTCGTCAGTTTTTAAAATTTTTGAATAAATAAGGTCTAGTTTTACTAAGAATTAATAGTAGAACAATAATATTTGTTGTAATTAAAGCATGTTTTTCGAATTGTACCAAAAAAATGCCGTCAAACTCGAAAAAACGAAAAAATTTTACGAAAATTCCAGATTTAAGTGCAAAAATTTCTTCTTATACCTTATAAACTAACAAACTTCTGTTTATATATTAAGCATACCATTATTTAACTTTCCGAAACCGTTGGAGAAATTGAAATCGGTTAAAAAATAGCCCCTCTAGGAATTTTTATGTGCCGACAAGCATGGAATAACGGTTTTTTAGCAATAAAAAAAAAATTGAGGGTACAGCGGATTTTTCAAATACCGTTTCGTGTTACACTTGACTAGATAAACAATCTTAGCTAGGTCGCTTGATGAGTGTATTTACTTTTTTTTTTTGTAGCACTGTGTTATTATTTAATGATTCTACAAATATATTTCTAAATATATATACTAAAATACAATTCGCATTCCATCCTCTCGCCTACAAACGAGGTTTAATGCTATGCTCATTAGGAACAGCGGCGCAAAATTACTATTAATTCATGTAAAATTACTTATATAGGAATAATTTTGGAATTGTTTTTGGTTCAAACAATTTTTTCACTATCAGACCTGGAAGACAAAATTAGGTGTTACTTTATTTTATTATATTGAATACTTTTAAAAGTATTCAATGAAACCTGAATTTTCAAAGCAACCAATTCCGACTGGGTTTGTGTACATGCCATTTTTGGCTTCCATTTTTATACTCAGCTGTACTAGTACACAGAGTATTATAGTTTTAATCACATAACGGTGGATTGTAACAGAATGAAATAATCGAGATAGATATAGACTTATATATATCAAAATGATCAGGGTGAAAAGAGAAATCGATTGAGCCATGTCCGTCCGTCCGTCTTTAAACACTCTAACTCGCGCAAAAATTGAGATATTTTGATGAAATTTGAAATGCAAGTTGGTATCGACACTGGGACGGTTGGTATTGAAAATGGGCGAAATCGGACCATGACCACGCCCACTTTTGCTATATAGAAAAAATCGGAAATCTGGTATCTCAGCCACTAATATAGCTAGAGTGATGAAATTTTATCCACGTGTTGAGCTCAGGCCCCTAAGAAGAAATTTGATGGAATTTTGGAAAATGGGCGGTGCCACGCCCACTTATTAAGGAGCAAACATTGAAAGCTTTATGAGTCATAACTCAAAAACTGTTGAAGATATATCGATGAAATTTGGTATGCGTGATTTACTTACTTAAACAAATGTTTTGACGGAAAATTGCCAAAATCGGTTGACGGCCACGCCCACTTTTATATATGGGAACTATAAAGGGGCCTAATAAAAACATTTTAAGCGATATCTCTGTCAAATATAAAGATCTATCACTGAAATTTTGTGGCATGAGTCCAGCTATGTACATAAAACAAAAAGCACAAAAACTTAGGAAAATGGGCGGTGCCACGCCCACTTATTAAGGGGCAAATATTGAAAGTTTTATGAGTCATAACTCAGAAACCATTGAAGATATATCAATGAAATTTAGTACGCGTGATGTATGTACTTAGGCAAATGTTTGGACGAAAAATTTCCAAAATCGGTTGACGACCACGCCCACTTTTATATATGGGTCTTATAAAGTGACCTAATAAAAACATTTTAAGCGATATCTCTGTCAAATATAAAGATATATCATTAAAATTTTATGGAAGGAGTCTAACTACGAACATAAGACAAAAACCGTAAAAATTTTGGAAAATGGGCGTGGCACCGCCTCTTTTTAGAAGCTGGAATATACGAGATTTCTGAGCCCATAACTCGACAAATAATTGATATATAATGACGAAACTTGGTGTGTACACTTTTATTACTTGTGGTAATACATGTTAAAAATTTTAGCGAAATCGGTTTGACGACCACGCCCACTTTTAAATATGGGTATTATAAAGTGGCCTAATAAAAACATTTTAAGCGATATCTCTGTCAAATATAAAGATATATCATTGAAATTTTATAGCAGGAGTCCAACTGCGGACATAAAACGAAAACCACAAAAATTTTGGAAAATGGGCGTGGCACCGCCTCTTTTTAGAAACAGGAATATACGAGATTTCTTAGCCTATAACTCGACAAATAATTGAGATATTATGACGAAACTTGGTTTATACACTTTTATATCTTGTGTTAATAGACACGCAAAAATTTATTGAAATCGGTTTATGACCACGCCTACTTTTTAACAAAGATATTTCTGGAACACCCTTTGGAAATTTGTAACGTGACATCTTCGTAACTAGAAGTCATAAAGGAGTGAAATTTTGCACAAAGAATAATATTCATATGCTTAGTTGGATGACTGATAAAAATGTTGAAAATGGACGTGGCTACGCCCACTTTATGCAGCACTTGCTTTATAGAAAGTACCTACACCGTGTTTCCATCAAACGCAAACAAACAATGAAAGCATACAGCTGAGTATCTAATGTTCGATTCCACTCGAACTTAGGCTTCCTTACTTGTTCTTTTTTATTTTCTGCAGAAGCTTGCGAAAGCGAGTTGACGACCACGCACTGAGAGAAATGGATTACATCTTTTATTTGAAAATTAATATTTGATTCGGGATTCGATAGTGATATCTGTATATAAATTAGGGCGGAGTGAATTAAGGGCTTTTTTTGAAATCATTATTGCTCTACCTGCAGAAAGTTGCCTTTCTAGTACAGAAGTAAGAATGCAAAATATTATTGGCCTAGTCCTTTATTTGGAGATGCCCCAATTCCATTAAAAAATGGACAAAATGCTCCAGATTAGAGCTGCAAAACCATCGATAGTCGGACCACTCGATAGTTTCGATAGTCGAGAAAAACTATCGATAGTTTTTTATGAATACTTCACTACAATAAAAAGAGGGATGGTTTTGCTTACATTTTCCTTTTCAAAGTCTTTAATTTTTTTAACGCATAATATTAATTAATTAACAAAATAAACGAAATTGGAGATTACAATTGCCCACATGTCCAAAAGAACACTTTATATAGAAGGGAAGCTCTGATATCGAAATCCAACTCCTCCCCAACATTCAGTATTCTTCTCTTGGGACAAAACAACAAGAATGAATAGGGATAACCATCGATAGTATAAAAAAACTATCGATAGTGACACAAAAAAAAAACTATCAATACTATCGATAGTGCCATCGATAGTTTTGCAGCTCTACTCCAGATGCATTAAATTCCTTTGCTAGATAAAATTAATTTGCTAATTTCTCCTAAAAATATACGAAGTTTTCCAATGAAATATGTTTAAATCAGTGTATCCAAGCTTATACAAAAATTCTGAAAATTCGAGGAGATTTCCAAAATTTCAAAAAAATTATTATTGGGCCTAATACATAAATATCGAGCTAAAGCTCATACTAATTTTTTTCATATGTATAAAAATTATTAAAGTTGCTTGATTTTATTAAAAAAAATTGTAAATGTAGTGGAACACTAGTTGTACCAAACTGCACCGTGTATACAGGCCTTTACTTATTTTCATTGTGGCATTTTGTAACATAATGGCGACACTGATACGATGAAAAGGCTTCTTTTTTGGAATCCGTTATATAGCGGAAAAAATAAATTCATATACAGATTCTAAGAGGCGAAGCGAACACGCATTTTATATAGCTCTGTAAAAAGAACGCTGTAAAACCAAAAAATATTAAAGGAAAACATTAAAATTCTGCGGACAGGACTACAATTACAATCAAATTGAATTAAAAATTACTCGTTTGTCGAAAAATGAAATGATTGCTGTACTACGTGCACGGGGTATGCAGATACCGAACGGCGCAACAATTTCACAGGTCCGAGAAATGTACAACAACTTAATTTCTGTCCCGAAAGAGGAAAATCATGGAAATGAGGGAGAGATGGAGCCTGCAGTAGACACAGAAGCTACCAATGGTGTTGCTGAAATAGTTGAAGTCGATATTGCTCCAAACGCAACCAACGAAAGGATTTGCCGGCGAGCCCGTACAAGGTGCATTGCATTCAAACGCACTTGTCAACACTGATGGCCAAAGTGCTTCAGCAGGATTGCCTGCATCTATTCCTCCAAGGGATAGTCGTCAGCATTGCCACTTTTGGTACTTTCGTACCAAAACTGGTACATTGAAAATGATTTGGTACGTTGGTACGCTCCTTTTGATTTTGGTACTTTTTCCTTAAAAGCAACGGTTTCGAAAACAATGTCGACTTAGTCCCATCTATTTTTTATTTTTCTATATATTATTTTTGTTCGTCCACTAATGTTGATGTACTTATGTTGATATGGGTGCTGAAACACTCAACGCATTAGCTTTAAACTTGGGATTCCATCCTCATTATATAGCACAGTATATAACTCGGAGTTGTGGCCAGCTGATGTAAGTCTTCGCCCGTTTAGGTTTTTTCAAAAACCTGGTGTTGAAGAAGGGAAAACCTGAGTCTATCGTCACAATTAACTGATGGTAAAAACAAAAGCTTAAGGATATTGTACCAAAACGCATCCGGTTTGCGCACGAAGTCCCTATCTATTTTCCAACATTCTTCTCAAATGGATTATGATGCTGTGGTGATTATGGAAACTTGGCTGAATGATCAGTTTTACGATAAGGAATTTTTCGACCTCAACCTCTTGCATGTTATCCGAAAAGATCGTGATGCTGCTAAAACTGGCCGTAAGCGAGGTGATGGCGTACTGATAGCTGTTAAGCGTATTTTTTCCGCAAGTATTGTAGATTAACCAAACAATTATTCCCAACTGGATCAACTCTGTGTTTTGGTTCCAGGTATTAAAGAGAACTAGTATCGCCGGTGGTCGAAATTCGACCACGCAATTTATTTTTTCAACTTTGTATTGGTACAAAAATTATTCCTTTTCGCGGAGATAAGCAACACTTTCCAAATTCCAGTTGTACCGTAACACTGATTTGCCCTTTTGATCACGGTCCGACGCGAAATCATGGTCAAAATCAAGGCAGATCTAGGAAGGTAGGTCCGGTGGCGAATTCATAAATTTCCCATGTATTTTGTTATTGTAATTGGTAGAGTGTAATATCAAAATGATATTTCGCCGTGGTTAAAATCTGAATTCGGTTGGGGCTCGTCCATTCCTATTGGCCATGATGTGAATTCGCTTTGATTTTTACATTACACTCTACCTTTGTAAATAAAAAAAGAAGTTTTTCAATTCGCCGCCGAGCCTAGATATGCCTTGGTCAAAATTAAAATTACTCAGTGTGCTCTCCCGCCCTCTCTCTCATTTTTCGCTTTAAAGCAGTGATAGGCGTTTCATAGATCAATTGATCGCGCTCAAATCACACAGACACGTTATGCTCTTTCTTTTGTAAACGATTTAGTCGTCGCTCAGCAAGTGGCGTAGCAACTAGTGGTCGGAAACTATCGATGGCACTATCGTCACTATCGATGGTTTCTGAACATCGATAGTTTATTGAAAATTTGAAATGTGACCACTAGGCACCAAACAAACGCTAACTATTTCATGCAGGGTTTGAATTGCTGACTAGCAAGTAGTCAAAGCAACATAAATACGACTATGCGTTCTAGTCGCATGGTCGTTTAAAGTGTGATTACCCAAAAACATTAAAATTACACTACAATAAAGTATCAAACGAAAGGGGATGACCCCTGGTTTCATTTGGACCACGATATATTTCGATAAATTTATCGATAACTGAGTCAGCTCATAATTGTGGAAAAGCGGATAAATATGGATACGGAATACAAATATAGAATAACGAACACCGCAAAATGGGTATCAAAGGAAAGCGCTTGGCTAGGGCTATCATTTGGTTGAGTCTTAATTAATTATGAACTGATCTAAAAATATCCATCATCCAGTAATTGTTATGGAAGATTGAAAACAATATTAATTGCTAGTAACAATTATGAGCTGATCTAAAAAATATCCATCATCCAGAAATTGTTATGGAACATCGAAAAAAATATCA
The DNA here is from genome assembly GCA_960531455.1 of Urophora cardui. NCBI lineage: Eukaryota > Metazoa > Arthropoda > Insecta > Diptera > Tephritidae > Urophora > Urophora cardui. The sequence continues at coordinate 84,744,071 of OY482672.1, read as the reverse complement.
ATTGCTCATAACAATTATGATCTGATCGAAAAAATATCGATCTTTGAGTAATTGTTATTGATGATGGAAAAATTTTTCCATTGCTCAATAATTGTTATCAAGTGATTTTTATATTTATTTGTTATAATTGTTATGGCCTCTGGTTAATGTATTAATTTTTTTGAACAAGAATAAATGGCTAATAAATAAATAAAACAAAACAATGTACTGAAAAAAGTTTTATTGGATCATCTTCTATTACTTTCATGTATTGGTAAGAATAAGACCAGGGCAGGTGGGCAAAGTTTGTTTACATTCGGGTGAAATCGAGTGAGCTCATTTAAAACAGATGTGTTTTTGGATGTGTTTGCTGCCGGATGGCAAAAGGCGGTTACAGTGTGAGCGTAGCCGTAGAATCTCCCAAATCACCCGAAACTATCGTCAACTATCGATAGTTTGCAAAAAACTATCGTACACTATCGATGGTGCTGACTATCGATAGTTTCCGACCTCTAGTAGCAACATCGTGGGTGAATGTCGCTTGCAGTGTTGCCAGAATATTTTGGAGGTTATAGCTAGATTAAAAGAAAAAAATTGCTAAAAATAGCTAAACAATTTTTTTCAATGCTAAAATTAATAGCCAAAAATACTTTTCTTCAAAAATAGCCAAATAATTATTTACATACTTAAAACGATACTAATTTTCTAGCTCCAATAAATTTTTGGTGGAATTTTTAAAACCACTACGATTAATTCGCATAGTGATAGTCGAAATTTTTTCCACTAAATCAAAACACTGGTAGTGAAAATTTATTGGATCAACATTTTATTCCACTAAATAAAAAAAATCAGAATTGACATACATAAAAGTAAAATAGGCACTCTACCAGAGCGGATCATACATGCATAAACATATAACGTGAAAGTTTTATTACAAGTTTAAAAAATTTTTCATCTAGTGTAGTAATTTTTCGTAAACTTTGCACTACCATTAAATTCTATTTATGAAAAAATATTTAATAACCATTTATTTTATTGATGGTAGTGCAAATGCTTTTTATGATTTCGTGGATAAAATTTCGACTACCACTCTTTTCGATTTAGTGAAGAAAAATATGGTCAATCAATTTGCTTAAATATTCTAGTTAACTACCATCTGGTTTCTGACTGCAGGGTATGTACCAATAAGCGTTAAAATAAATACATAAGTAGGCATGCCGGATTACAAGTTTTTGTTTGGTAATCTTAACCCGATGTGTCTATATGGGCAAGATCTGAAGCAATCGGTTTGGAAATTTGAAGCGATCAGAGCAGTGGTGCCAGATTGAGGGAAATTTCCCTTTTTGAGGGATATTTCACTGCAAAATTTTTAAAGAGGGAAAAAAGGGACATTTTGTTGTCGTCCATATAAAAAAAGGGATTTTTTGGTTGCAGAACTGTTTACATATCTACATATGTATAATTTATAGTATAACTTAAAATAAGTACATCTCACACTGAAAAACTCCCATTCAGTTTATGAATCGCTTTCGCGTTTTAACTAATGCAAAGCAAAAAGGAGCCGGTGACATACATATGTACATGCGTACAAGTAAACATACAGTGAACTACACTGCGTATACGTAACTTGTTTACATAAACACATACATGCATGCATACAGGTGAAACTACCCTGCAAAAAAGCCGAGTACTCCATGCACGCGTGTATAGAGTACTCGCTGTGGACCAACCGAGTACTCCTCAACCTGTCACATTTCATATAAAAAATATGGTCCATTTAACATGGCGATGTCCTAGGCAGGGATCACATACTCCGATTTCCGCATGACACCCGAGTAATCCAAGGAGTAACTACATGGGATTAATCCATGGAGTACCTACATGGGATTAATCCATGGGTAGGTACTAAAATTAATGAAATTTAATAATCGCTGAACAGATTTGAACGACTGCCAATTCAGTTTGATTATTAGGATTACATACATATATAAGTAAGCTTTTCTTTAATAAAAATAAAATAATAAAATTTTTCTAGCGCAATCGCCAACATGTGTTGCGTTCAATGTCTATTTATTACTAGATCGTGCACGTTCAAACGAGCATGCATACATATGTACATACATACATACATACATACATACATACAAATGTACGCACTTGCTTCCCTGTAAAAAAGTGTGCGACGAGTCTCTAAAAAGATTTGTCCGGGAGCGCTCTCTTTCGGGTACAATTAGTCTACAATTGTTCCCAACTGTACCCGAACGGGTACATATGTATACTAATTGTAGACGAATTGTACCCGAAAGGGTATCAAACGGGTACAATTAGTCGCACAAATGGATGTGTCGCATTTGCTACCTGTTCGGGTACAAAACGGGTACAATTGTGCGCTTTTGCTACCCGTTCGGGTACAAACTGGGTACAATTAGTCTCTTAATAGGACATGCTCAAACAAAAGAGATCACTTCAACCCATATAAAGAGATACAAATGGGTAGTAATCGCATGCTCCCTTGCGAGTTGTCCCGGATGTATCCCGGAGTGATCGCATTTTTTGCAGGGTTCGTCGTTATCGCGATATACATACATTCGGTTTTTGTAGCAATGTTCGGCTAACTACGAGCCGATGCAGATAAACGAGTCGCTTGCTTGGGTCTATGTTTATGATCACTTTGAAAGTACTCCTACCTACCACAAAATGGATCATATAATCCTATGATTTTTACAGGGTAATAAAAGCGTGTTAATAACACTGGTCGACAAAATTTCAACAAATTTTTGTTACAGAAATAAAATTCTACTTTTCTAAAGGATTTCGGTGCGCTGAATCCGAATATGAAGTCAGATTTTCTGTAATACGTACAGTTTTTTAGATATTCATGCCCAAAGAGGCGAAAAACACGTTTTTTGCCTATATTCACTCTTCAATATCTTTTAAATTACTTACTTATTTAAAAAATTGATTAAAGCTGTTGAAAGCTCGGCAATTTCTCTTGAAGACAACGTTTTAATTTTTTCGGATATCTAATTTCGGTATATAGTAATATATGTTTTTGCACAATAAGGTATTTTTCGTCGAAAACAACGGCAGCATTTGTAGCATTTTATAGGCGCAATCAAATTTTGTAGTTGCTCAGCAGAAAAATTTTTTTTACGAAGCCACTTACATACGTCCATAATATAATAAACTGCCTAAAAGCGTGCCTCAAAATTTTAAAATAAATTTGTATGGAGAAAATATTGCAAAACTAATGAAGCTTAATATGCAATATTGCAAGTTACAAGAAAGATATCTGAAATATTAAAACGGTTTATTCAAGAGAAATGTCAGCGTTTTCAATAGCTTTAATCAATTTTTAAAATAATTAAGTAATTTAAAAGATATTAAGGAGGTAATATAGCCAAAAAACGTTTTTTTTTCGCCTCTTTGGGCATGAATATCTAAAAAACTGTACGTATTACAGAAAATCTGACTTCAGATTAGGATTCAGCGCACCGAAATCCTTTAGAAAAGTAGAATTTTATTTCTGTAAGAAAAACTTGTCGACCAGTGTAATCGCCACTCTTAGGTAATTTATTTTTCATTGTGCACATTCGTACTGTATTGTTAATAATCGAAAGAATTTTTCTCGCCTGGCCTCATTTGAAGATAAGCGTAAAAAAGCAGAAACTATTTATGAAGAATTGGAAATAACTCAAAGCAAGGCTTATTTTAGAATTTTTAAGTACGTTATTAACTTCTTCAATGAATTTAACGCATTGTTCCAAAGCCGAAATGTACTTATACACCGACTAGGGCAAGAAGCTAAGACACTTGTGTTGAAAATTACAAGAAATTTCTTAAAACCCAACTTTTTTACAGTTCCGAGGGAATTACAGCTAAAAGTTTTGGACCTTCGAACTCCATATTTACTTGACGTACATAACGTTTACCCCAACAAACACTGAGGTTAGTTATCGATTTGAGAATGGCTCGAGAACTAGCCTCATTCTCAAACCTCTAACGTTAGAGGACGACTCGAAAATCTATCGAGAATCATAGCGTTCACAAACAAAAGGGTACCTAGTTCTCAAATCGAGAAAATTATAATTCTCGAATCGAATTCTAATGTAGTTCTCTAATGAGATTCTAATCATAATTGGCAAATACTTCCAATTGAAATGAAAAACAAAGCTTTGTCTCCTTTTACATGATTTTTTCATTGTTTAGATTTTATTAGTGCAAATTGCATTGATTATATACTTATATTCGCATGTATGTATATGTTTATCACATTTATAAGAACTGAAATTTAAACTAAATTCAGTCTTATTATTTAAATTAAAGGTACTTCTTGTACTTTTTAATGGAAAACATTGTACTACGGTAATATTAACTTTACCATTTTTTAGTATCTAATTTCAATATATGTATGTATATTCCATATATCACAGAAATATATTGAGAATTGATAAAAGGCGTGAGATTTGGCTCCTTCTCTAATCACTCGCTAATCGAATTCTAGTGTAGTTTTCAACCCTAGTTATCGATTTGAGAATATATGAAGAATTACACTAGTTATCTAAGGTAATCTCGACAAAATTTCTAACGTTAGAGACTGTGTTTGCTGGGACGTTGGTTATGAATGCGAAGATATTTTGTCAAATTTAAATTTGGAGGAAAATATTGTATTAAAAAAAAAAAATGTTTGCGCTTTTATGAAGCTACTACTTTTCAGATAATATCACGTTTTCTATTTGACGGTGTTTTCGAAGAATTTCAGTTTTTAGATCCCGATATTGTTTTTGATTTCTCTAAAAACAATCGTGTAAATAGTATAAGTAAAGTAAGAGTTGCCTTTGAATCCAAAAATATTAATTGCTTCAACTTTAAAACCAACAAAAATCATATCCACTTGCACAATGCAAATAATTTGTACAACTGATACTTTTAGCTATTAAAAAAAACTGTATTTGCCTGTTATATATTCTTATATTACTGAAATAAATGCTTTAAATTCGGTGGGAATTTTGTGGGATTTTTTAATTTAAAATGTGGGAAATTAGGTATTTTTTTCCAATTTCTGTGGGAATTTTAGCGGAGATTATCTGGCATCACTGGATCAGAGAACACATGGCTTCATTGTAGCAATTCACGGAAAAGGGTATATTGCAAGGCAATAAGATTCCATTTCGGCTGTTTGACGGCTATTTTGCATTATATTGTAACACTCACAGTGGCATCACATAAATCCAATATTTTTTTTTTTAAGCAATAGGGCACATCGTGTGAAATTTTTAAAATGAAATTGACACATATTGCAATGCCCGATATAGAAATATTGCCTTGAAAATTGCTTCTCATCTTGCCCGTATATACTTCGAGTAAGGAACAGTACATTCTATAAAGTCTTGATAAACAAAGAATCATAATATTTTGTGGAAAAGTGAGGAAATTACAAAAAAATATTAAAGCTAAAATAGCTAAACTGACTAAAAAATGAGCTAAAGAAAATAGCTAAACGCGAATTTCTATAGCTAAACGTAGTACTAGCAAAATTTAGCTACAAAATAGCTAAAGTGGCAACACTGGTCGCTTGTTTACGCATATTTATATATGTAAAAGCATAACTACTTATACATATGTACGCACGCTTGTCGTTTTTATAAACGACCGCATTCATTGAGGGCCAGCAAGCGACTAAACGAAAACGAACCAATTGATTTGCGCTATTACGGCGCTCTCACTAATACAGTTGCATTTCAATTTTGCCTATCACTGCTTTAAAGCAGTGGTCGGCGAAATCTGAAATGAGGTTGTGTTGGTGAGAACAAAACCAGTTCTTGGCATGCGCACCCCAGTAGGAAATTGATCCGCTTCAAGTGGAATATACATACGTATATGTAGAACAGACATTTTTGATTTTTTGTTGTTTTTGTTTTTTGCTTTTGAAAGGAAAAGAACTTTTTAATGAAAAAAAAGTATCTCTTCTGAAAAAAATTAAAGGGTAGTTGGCTAAAACAGAGTGTTTGGAATACAAAAGTCATCCAATTAAGAGTACAAAAACTCTTTCTGAAATACTTCGCAATGCTTTTGTAGTGCATAATCATTTGTATTATTTTTAAATACTTTATCGCAAAAAAGGCATTGCATATCGCCGAAGGCATTTCCATCATATAAAATTTCTCGCCGGGCATTTTATTTGTGGACATACATACATACATTACCCGTATAAAGTCAATGCTTGCGTTCAACCACGAAGCGACATAGTCAGGCGCAATGCTTTTCGTTCGACAGTTGGCAAACGACTGATGAAGAGAGTAAGAATACGTGTGAATTGACTTCCCACAATTGTGGTATGGGCTGCCTATTAGAGCTGCAAAACTATCGATGGCACTATCGATAGTATCGATAGTTTTTATTTCGTGTCACTATCGATAGTTTTTTTCCACTATCGATGGTTATCCCTATTCATTCTTGTAGTTTTGTCACAAGAAAAGAATTCTGAATGTTAGGGAGGAGTTGGAAATCGATATCAAATTGGTCAAATTAATACCCCAGCGGGTTAGGGGGCTTAGAATATACCCGTGGTAAGGAATGTCTGTCGTAAGAGGCGACTAAAATCCACGCTTCTAACGATATACAACTTGTAGTAATTGAACCACACCTCGCTAAATGACATCTGGTCAATGTCAAAATTTTTAATTTTTTCCGAGTTTTGGAAGTTTTGATTATCAAATAAAGTTTTTTATAAAAACTTGTAAAAATCAGAAAAAATATATTTTTTAAAAATTATCCCGTTTAATTGTTAATGTAATATCAAAGATATCTGATAAAAACATTATTTTTAGCGATTTCTTTCATGTGAAACAAAAAGGATATTTTATGGACTAAAAACTCGGTTATATGACTCATCCGTGTATAGGGCTTCGTTTTACAACTTTTTTTTTGCAAAACACTATAGACTTCTTGCGCGGCCTTAAACTTCTCATATTCAATAGTACTGCCTTTAAAATAAGAAACAATTTGCTCGCACAGCTAAATTCAATGAAGGTGCAAAACACGGTAACTCGCATGGAACATGGTGCAAGGTTTCCAATATATTAGCTGCGAAATGATTTGTATCTGACAGCAGCTTTTGTGTCTACAGTACAGCTACTCGCAATTTGAAATCTTCTGATATAAAATCACAAGCAATAGATAAGTAATTTTCATTATTACTTTTTTTGCTTGGTTTTCCGACGGAGTAGAAATATGATGTATTGTGGAACGATTTTTTCACAAGGGATGACGAAAAATCGTTCCACAATATATAAGTATCTATATCTTTAGCTTAAGGGCCGTTTACTCAACCTCTGATTAACGGTAACCCTATGAGAGGGTGAAGTCACAAACAAATTTTATCTTTTGTCTATACACGGATGAGTCATCTAACCGAGTTTTTCGTCCATAAAATATCCTTCTTGTTTCACATGAAAGAAATCGCTAAAAAATAATGTTTTTATCAGATATCCTTGATATTACGTTAACAATTAAACGGGCTGATTTTTAAAAAATAAAACTTTTCTGATTTTTACAAGTTTTTATAAAAAACTTAATTTGAAAATCAAAACTTTTTCAAAAATCGCAAAAAATTAAAAATTTTGACATTGACCAGATGTCATTTGGCGAGGTGTGGTTCAATTACTACAAGTTGTATATTGTTAGAAGCGTAACTCCAGCGAACATAATTTTTGAATAAAGTGATAACAAAAAACACAAAATTACCGTAACCATACAAAAAATTAAAAAAAAAAAAAAATTGTTCTGAGCTCAGCAGACCCATACCCATCCTCCCCCATAACTGAAATTCTTCGTATTTTTTTGTTTTTTGATTTATTTAAAGCATATTGTATTATACATTAATGAAATGTTTAAACAGTGTGCCTTTTGATTATCGGTATTTTACATGTATAAACAATGTGCCTTATGTACTAGTCAGCGCCAAAGATGCTAAAAAACAAATGTACTACTTTTAGTTTTATTACTATAGAGTTTTCAAGTCAAATGAAACCTTTTTCAAATCAAGTGCAAATTTTAAATTGAAAAAGGTTTAATTTAACCAAAATATGCTATATATATAAGTGAAGTATTTAATTCCTATTTGTTGTTCTTTTGTTAATTAATTAATGTTATGCGTTAAAAAAAATTAAAGACTTTGAAAAGGAAAATGTAAACGAAACCATCGCTCTTTTTAAGGTTTAATTTAACAAGAAAATGCTATATACATACACAGAGAAAAAAGTACAATGGTTTTTTCAACCATCTTCTTGGTTAATGTTTTATTGGTTGATTTATTCATGTCAAAAGGAAAAAATGTAATATGTACATTTTCATTGTACCATTAACCAATATTTGGGTAACAATCAATATCCAACAGAAACTTGGTTTCCCCAACGTGTATATTTGTTATATTAACGAAAATATTTGTTAATTCATATCTAAAAAAAAGTAAAAATATTTACGAAGCTTTATGGCTTTGGCTCTGTTGTGAGTGAGTATTTGGAATTTTCTTTGTTATTCAGTTAACATATTAACACTCTCTTATAGATCATACATAGCAGTGCTGCTACTGGCATAAAAATATAACCAACAAATTGTTTAATAGTAACAAGAAATTGGTTGAAGATCTGAACGAACATTTTGTTATATCAACAAATATCATGGTTAATATAACCAAAAACACTGTCTAATATATCAACAGTGGTAAAGGTAATATTAAACAAAATTCACATTGATTCAATTTCAAGTGTGAAATTAGCACTATTAACCAACTTTTGGTTGATTTTTCTCTCAGTGTAAGTGAAGTATCTAATTCTTATTTGATCTTTTATTTAATTATTGTTTTACGTAAAGACTTTTTGGAAAGAAAACTGTAAACAAAACCATCCCTCTTTTTATTTTAGTGAAATATTCATAAAAAACTATCGATAGTATCGATAGTTTTTTTTCGACTATCGAAACTATCGAGTGGTCCGACTATCGATGGTTTTGCAGCTCTACTGCCTATGTCTGCTTTAAAGCAAGGCCCGGCAAATCGACTCACGTGAGTTAATGAGTATAACACACATAGGCTTACGCTCTGTGATTCAGTCGTTGTTTAGACAGCCATAGATAACTAGATACGAAACTCTTCATTTCGTGAGAGCGCTGTCAAAATGCGCATTTTTTATAACATTTTTCATTGGTGCCACTCTGTTCGAAAACTGAAAATGGGTATTTTACATATTATTTCTGGGAATTTTCGGCTTCCTTATGTTATTGAAGACTATAGCAATAATACAATTTTGTTTATACCAAATTAAGGTAAGGATATAACCACAAAAGTGATACACAGGATAGTATGATTTTCCCACATTCCGAATATTCGTGTTCGAAACCAAATCGCAGACAAATTAAGAATAACGCACAAAAAGTGGTGGACGGTAATATATGTAGTTGGGTTTTATTTTTTAAGAAATATTTTACTCTATTTTGCAATTCTATTAAAATGTGAATATATTAGAACTGAAATATAATAATTTTTAACCGGATATATATATAAAATTACAGAAGAATCGCTGCCCGCGTTCCATCTCATTAACATATTTTTTATAATTTTAACTGAAACACAATTTTTTCCAGTTGAAACAGTAAACATATTTAACATATTTTTTATAATTTTAACTGAAACACAATTTTTTCCAGTTGAAACAGTAAACTTCACTGCATATTACACACAAGCAATACAATTACCTCTGTATTTTTTATAATTCCTTATTATTTCAACAAAATTGGGCACATAAAACAAAACATCAAAATCCACCGAAAGTGACAATTTATTTTGGCGCGTTTTCCCTTCTGGCACCTGCAATTTGCACAAACAGCTGATCGGCCGGGTTTTCTGTTGTGTTGATGCTGGCAACAAAGCCACAGAAAACCCGTGGGAAAATCATAAAAGTGAGAGAGTAAAAAAGAGTTTCGTATCAAGTCATCTTTGTAGACAGCGAAGAAGCAACACAAGCACTGGCTGCGTTGCTTTGTTTGTTATGCGACAGTGTGCCATTGCGTATGTATGACCATGAATAATAAATCATTTTGTACTGCAACCAAATTTTCAAGTTGCAAAATTGCAATGCTTTATTTTTCAATTCATATAATAAAATTTGCTTATTCTTAAAGGTTCTAATAATTCTTCAGTTATAACTTACGCCCCATCCTTTCATACCTTAACAAGTTTAGTTATGTACTTTTGGAAAAATTTCGTAAATAATATCAACTCTCAACTATTTCTCAATGAATGTTCTTCAAATAAATTTTTAATGTATATTTTTTACACTAAAAACTAGAGCTCCAGATTTTTTTTTGAACATTTTCGAGTAGCCCGTATGTTTGTACAGGCATTTGAACAATTCGGGCATTTTGAAGTTTGTTTTTTCTTTTGTATATTATTTTTTTTCTTCTTCATATGTAGTTGTTTTTATTTTTGCTTTTTCGGTACACATTTTTGTTTGTTTGTAAGCTCGAATGCTCGAATATTTGTACGGGCATTTGAACAACAAACGGGCTTCGAACAAAAACGATCAATTCGATTTGTTCGATACCCGGGTATATAGAGCTCTACTAAAAACTCCTTATAGATATTTTTTTATTATTGGAATTTCCAATATTTTACATTGTTGAATCCAAATTAATTTATAAAACATTTTTTTAAGTTAATTTCCAATATTTTAGATTGGTGAATCCAAATTAATTTATAAAACATTTTTTCAAGTTAAAAATTCCTAAGTAATACATTTTTCATTATTATTCAAATATTTATTTTATTTTCAAAACGTTGCTATTTTGTACGTTTGCCCCATATGCTTAGTTCTTACACCACTGTTGCATAAATCTCTCTGTTACCACTAACACAATCTCAGTTTTAGTTTTGCCGGGGTCTGCTTTAAAGGAAAAGCTATAGGAGATATTTGGCCGCGTTGATTTTATCTGAGCGTAAACTGGGCCAATGCATATAAAATAGAGAGAGCGCTTTTAAATTAAAGCGACTTTTCAACTATGTTTACGATATTTGTAAACACGTTTACGATATCTATTTCTCTTAACTAAAAATTTTATTTATTAATTATAAACAAATTAAATAATTTATAGAAAAAATTATATGCCTATGCACTGCTCCTCACTCATACGAACACATCCATATCAATTTTATGTGGATATGAGTATGTTAAATGTGCTAAACAGTCTGGCAATTGTTTGTATGGAAAAAATGTTAGCCTATTAATATATAGATAGTGGGCACGAAGCAAAAACGAATTAAATCAAAAATGGTACAAATATAAATAAAGTAATAAAGTATAATGAATACGAATTAAGTAAAATTGAAATGAAAAGAGCAAAATATTTAAATAAAAGAAAAAGGGAAAAATAGTAAAATAAAAGGATATAAGATAATAAATAAAAGAAATAAAATCTATTATATAAAAATGAATGTGTGTGTGTGTGTGTGTGTGTGTGTGTGTGTGTGTGTGTGTGTGTGTCCTTTATGGACTCCCAAAGTAATCAACCGATCTTTATGAAATTTTCACAGTAGATTCATGTGGTACTAGCGCACATAATAGGGTATATAGAATTTCGAAAAAGTGGGAACTTCCCGGAATATGGGCCCATTTGTGGACCCAGAGTGACCCAGCAAGTGTTTGAGCAATATGGGTATCAAATGAAAGGTGCTGAGCAGGCCTTCAACATAGAGTTATTTTCATTGCGATGCCTAGGCCGGGTCCCCAAATATGGGTCAAAACGTGGACCCGGATAACCCTCGAATGCTTCTAGGCGATATTGGTATCAAATGAAAGGTGTCGAGCAGTGCTTTAACATACAGATATTTTCATTGTTATTTTTTGAGTCGGTTTCCCAGAAATGGTTCAAGTAGTGAGCTCGGATGGTGATGGGTGGTTCCGATAAAGGTAAAGGTAAAGGTAAAGGTAAAGGTAAAGGTAAAGGTAAAGGTAAAGGTAAAGGTAAAGGTAAAGGTAAAGGTAAAGGTAAAGGTAAAGGTAAAGGTAAAGGTAAAGGTAAAGGTAAAGGTAAAGGTACAGGTAAAGGTAAAGATAAAGGTAAAGGTAAGGGTAAAGGTAAAGGTAAAGGTAAAGGTAAAGGTAAAGGTAAAGGTAAAGGTAAAGGTAAAGGTAAAGGTAAAGGTAAAGGTAAAGGTAAAGGTAAAGGTAAAGGTAAAGGTAAAGGTAAAGGTAAAGGTAAAGGTAAAGGTAAAGGTAAAGGTAAAGGTAAAGGTAAAGGTAAAGGTAAAGGTAAAGGTAAAGGTAAAGGTAAAGGTAAAGGTAAAGGTAAAGGTAAAGGTAAAGGTAAAGGTAAAGGTAAAGGTAAAGGTAAAGGTAAAGGTAAAGGTAAAGGTAAAGGTAAAGGTAAGGTAAAGGTAAATGTAAAGGTAAAGGTAAAGATAAAGGTAAAGGTAAAGGTAAAGGTAAAGGTAAAGGTAAAGGTAAAGGTAAAGGTAAAGGTAAAGGTAAAGGTAAAGGTAAAGGTAAAGGTAAAGGTAAAGGTAAAGGTAAAGGTAAAGGTAAAAGTAAAGGTAAAGGTAAAGGTAAAGGTAAAGGTAAAGGTAAAGGTAAAGGTAAAGGTAAAGGTAAAGGTAAAGGTAAAGGTAAAGGTAAAGGTAAAGGTAAAGGTAAAGGTAAAGGTAAAGGTAAAGGTAAAGGTAAAGGTAAAGGTAAAGGTAAAGGTAAAAGTAAAGGTAAAGGTAAAGGTAAAGGCAAAGGTAAAGGTAAAGGTAAAGGTAAAGGTAAAGGTAAAGGTAAAGGTAAAGGTAAAGGTAAAGGTAAAGATAAAGATAAAGATAAAGGTAAAGGCAAAGGCAAAGGTAAAGGTAAAGGTAAAGATAAAGGTAAATGTAAAGGTAAAGGTAAAGGGAGAGACCCATTATAACATAAAAGCTTTTCTTGAAAGAGTTTTTAGTGCTTTGCACGAAATTTTTATTTTAATTCAATTTTTAATTGTTGGGGTAAGTGGAAAAAAATTCAACAACTATTTACAGCGAAGGTTGAGTGTATAGCTATTTCACGAAAAACCATTTTCGATCATCAGCACTCTTTTTCGGAAGTGGATGCACCGGGGATTGAACCCGAGTCCATTCCATCTTCAGCCGCAATGACCCAACGCATAAACACACTCGGCCATTGAGACTCTGTAAATAGTTGTTGAATTTTTTTCCACTTACCCCAACAAATAAAAGCTTTTCCGTGTCGCTGCGAAGCGGGACGGGTATTTGCTAGTAATAAATAAATGAAAATAGAAAAAGGTGTAACAGTAAATAAAGCGAAATTAAAACAAAAATTGAAATGAAAAAAAGAATAAAAAACACCTAGTATATGGAATAAATATGAATTAAGTAAAGAGTTGAAATAAAAAGAACAAAATATTTAAATAAAAGCAAATAATATAATAAATAAATGGAAATAAAAAATAAAAGGAAATAAAATAATAAATAAATGAAAATAAAAAAGACCTAACATTGAATAAGGAAAAATGAAAATAATTAAAAAGTAGACATATGTATTGGCACAATCTAAAGTAAATAAGTGTGGCATCCATATAAAATATTTGAGCGCCAAAATGGCTGGTTTTAATTTTCGATGTATATTTTATTGCAATTGGTTGCTCCTTTTTCTCTATAGTATGGAATATTGCACGGCCTACTTCTTGTAGCTTTTTAGTTTTCTTGCGCTCTATCGTTCTGGCGTTTATAGAAATCATAATAGAAAAGCTACAAATCACTCTCTTAGATACACAGAGATTTCAGTATAATACAATTTTTGCGTAGAATCCGTCTAAAACTCACTCATAGATCAGAGATTTGAGTGGAATGCAATTTTTGAATGTGATCCCAACGCATATAAAAAAGGAAGAGAGAGAGAGCGCTTTGAAATTAAAGCAACTCTTCAACTGTGTTTACGATATTTGTAAACATTTTTACGATATCTATTTCTCTTAACTAAAAACTTTATTTAATAATTATAAAGAAATTAAATAATTTATAGAAAAAATTATATGCCTATGCACTGCTCCTCACTCATACGAACACATCCATATCAATTTTATGTGGATATGAGTATGTTAAATGTGCTAAACAGCCTGGCAATTGTTTGTATGGGAAAAATGTTAGCCTATTAATATATAGATATTATGATATGCGTGTCTTACATTCCTCCGAATAGTTCGGTTGAACTGTATAAATTTCACTTGGATAATATTAAGCACTTATCATTTAAATCAAATGCAAATCACCACATGTGTGTTTTAGGGGACTTTAATCTTTGTAGGTTAGATTGGCATTATGTTTGTGATGATGTTTTCCTTACTCCATCAAATACTTGCAATGAAACTGAATCCTATGTAATTGATACATTCTCTTTACTAGATTTAATTCAAATCAACCGATTTTTTAATGAATTGAATAGGCTTTTAGACTTACAGCCTTATTCATAAAAACATATCAAAGGTTTATAAATGGTTTATCAATCAAATAAGCAAAAACATTATTCATAAACAATTTATAAATTTAAAATCCTCTTAAAAATCAGATAAAATGGAAACGAATTTATAACAAGATTTACCCTTGTATAAGCTATTTATAAAACAATTACTTCAAAAAATAGAGAAAAATTTCAAATTAAAAAAAAAAAAAACCGAAACGCCCAATATTGGTCAGCTGGAAATCAGCACATATGTCCTACTGAATATTCAGTAGAGATGGCCACCGTGGTGCAGTGGGTAGAATGCTCGCCTGCCATACCAGAGGTCTTGGGTTCTAACCCCGGTACGGACAAACACCAAAAAATTTTTGTAATTAATTAAAATCCAATTATTGGAGTTTTAGAAATACCGTTCACCTCTCGGCAGTGGGCGGGATACCCTCCGAGTGTTTTTCTGTCATGAAAAAGCTACTCACAAAAAATGCGTTTGCCGTTCAGAGCCGGCATAAAACTGTAGACTCACCCAATTAGTAGGAAAACCAAAAGTTAAGGAGCATACCATGAATTACGAGAGAAGCTCGGCCATAAAACTCGTCAGTGTTATAAACATGCCAGTGCAATATTATAGCCGCAGATAGAAATTTATAGCGCGCAGAGAAATTGTGAATCGAAGGGGGCAATTATTTTATTATTCAGTAGAGACATAGTTCCAAAATCTGAACCTTCCCTTTCGACCTAACAACTGCCGAAAGAGAAGGAAGAGTTTCTGTATGAAAAAAGGCCTGCAGGCCCAGGAAGAAATTCCATAGGAAAAAGCTAGTACATTGAGCTTTCAGGGAAAAATTCAATAGCACTGATGCCTTCACTGCGTATTCAGTTAATTTTTCAGGCAATGGCTTTTGAATCCAGTTTCAGGGTATTTTTCATACTGAAAAAAAGGTATCGTGTAAGGACTGGCGCTTTCTTGTTGTTATATCAAGGACAGCGTAAAAGAATAGTTAATTTAGTAAAAGCTTATATCTCAATGGAGAAACGAGGTTTAGGGACTTCAGCGATATTGCAGGTGCTAGTGGCTTTGCGATGTTGGAGTCGAAGAGAAGTGAGATATGTGTCATTAAAATTCATTTGAACTGCTAAGTATCTATGTTTGCATGTATTCTATAACCCGAACAGATTCAAGACGACGCAGGTGATCTCCACGGGCTAAGTCAGACTACTGTAAATCGTACTTCGCAGAGGTTTAAATTGTATGAGGGTAGCGGTGGCACTTGCTAAGCAAGTCCAGTTGTCTCCTCTACTCGCCTTTTCTTCTGCATTACCCTTTTATTTTCCGCATTCGTTTTTGTTTTTCAAATTCGAATAGGTACATTTATTTACATACATATTTGTTTATTTTAAAATTGTAATTTTTTGTCAGGCTGACATTTTTTGTAACCAACATTGCCACATTTATTTTGATTTTGGACAGCAAAAAACTTATAAATCAATGATAGCAATAAAACCTTTATAAATCGTTTATGAATAATGTGCATTATAACGGCTTTATAAAGTTAAAAAGAGTTTTTACTATTGAGCGTTTATAATGTGTTATAGGATTTTTTTTATGAATAAGGCTGTTAGTCTATATTAGTAATAGTCTTAGTTTTACTATTAATAGGGCTGCTTTCCCAATGTCGGTTTATTCATTTCTTCCATCTAGCAAAACTATAAATAATCAATTTGTTGATTGGGAATGTCAGTTCAAATACCATAGTTTAGAGTCTTCTTTTAAGTTGTTCAAGTCCAAGATAATTGGTATTTGTAATGTTCATATGCCAGTTAAGGCCAAGCCTACCCGTAAATTACCATGGTGCGTGCTCTAGTCAGGTGAAAAAACTTACGTAACAAATTTTATAAAAAATATCTGGCTACGCATGATGTTAACTACTTTCATATTTATAGGCATTATATGCGCGAATTTAATCTAAATGGCAAAGCTCTGTATGCACGGAAAGAATTTTTTACTAGAATCAATGCCGAGACAAGAAAAATTAGACTTGATTTTGAACTTAGAGTATAATTTCTTAATATCAAGAAAATCCAAGAAAATTGGATTTTAAATAAATAAGTAAACATTTTCTTGCTTCAAGTGAAATTGGATTTTAAATAAATAAGAAAAAGTTTTCTTTCTTCAAGCAAAAATGGATTTTAAATAAATGAGAAAACGTTTTCTTGCTTCAAGTAAAATTGGATTTTAAATAAATAAGAAATAATTTCCTTACGGTAAGTGTTTTTTCTTGTTTTTAGAAATAAATAATTAAGAAATAATTTTTTTGTTGCAAGTAAAACTTTTCTTATACGATCTTAAGTAAATAAGAAAATATTAAATATTAAATCAAGTAAAAATTTTCTAAAAATATTAAAAACGTAAAAAATAAGGAAAATGAAAACTAATCATGAGGGATTAGAAAACCACAATTAGTCAACTAGTACTTATTTTCCTGGGACTTGTTCACTGAAATGACAACATTTCAATTAATATAAATGAAGATGCAAATAGTGAACTCCTTATACCAAATGCTTCACTAACAATCTGAGAATTGCAGAAATATTCAGAAATATGCAAAGCGGATGGCAAATGAAAAAAAATACGTGTTATTTTGGAAATGCAAATTCAGCAAGAAATATTTTACTTCGATAAAACGTTTTCTTATTTATTTTCAATTTTTTTTTGCTGTAGTTTGCTGATCTGCTCAAAGAACTTTGGCGTTCAAATTGAGCAAGAAATATTTTACTTCACTCAAGAAAACGTTTTCTTATTTATTTTCAATTTTTTTTGCTGTAGTTTGCTGATATGCTCAAACAACTTTGGCGTTCAACTTGAGCAAGAAATATTTTACTTCGCTCGAGAAAACGTTTTCTTATTTAAAGAGTTTTTAGTGCTTAGCACGAAATTTTTATTTTTAATTCAATTTTTAATTGTTGGGGTAAGTGGAATAAAATTCAACAACTATTTACAGCGAAGGTTGAGTGTATAGCTATTTCACGAAAAACCATTTTCGATCATCAGCACTCTTTTCGGAAGTGGATGCACGGGGATTGAACCCGAGTCCATTCCAACTTCAGCCGCAATGACCCAACGGATAAACACACTCGGCCATTGAGACTCTGTGCAAGCTGTTGGATTTTCCCCACTTTTGCCTTTTTCATTTTCAACATTAACGTTAGTGTGTATATGCTTTTGCATATATTCTCCACAAACGTGCTGAATTTTTGTTGTAGGCAGTTCGCAATGAACATTGTTGTTGGTATTTATTTTATGTATATACCAAACAACGTTAACAATTTTACTTGAAAGAGTTTTTAGTGCTTAGCACGAAATTTTTATTTTTAATTCAATTTTTAATTGTTGGGGTAAGTGGAATAAAATTCAACAACTATTTACAGCGAAGGTTGAGTGTATAGCTATTTCACGAAAAACCATTTCCGATCATCAGCACTCTTTTCGGAAGTGGATGCACGGGGATTGAACCCGAGTCCATTCCAACTTCAGCCGCAATGACCCAACGGATAAACACACTCGGCCATTGAGACTCTGTGCAAGCTGTTGGATTTTCCCCACTTTTGCCTTTTTCATTTTCAACATTAACGTTAGTGTGTATATGCTTTTGCATATATTCTCCACAAACGTGCTGAATTTTTGTTGTAGGCAGTTCGCAATGAACATTGTTGTTGGTATTTATTTTATGTATATACCAAACAACGTTAACAATTTTACTTGAAAGAGTTTTTAGTGCTTAGCACGAAATTTTTATTTTTAATTCAATTTTTAATTGTTGGGGTAAGTGGAATAAAAAAAAATTGAATTAAAAATAAAAATTTCGTGCTAAGCACTAAAAACTCTTTCAAGTAAAATTGTTAACGTTGTTTGGTATATACATAAAATAAATACCAACAACAATGTTCATTGCGAACTGCCTACAACAAAAATTCAGCACGTTTGTGGAGAATATATGCAAAAGCATATACACACTAACGTTAATGTTGAAAATGAAAAAGGCAAAAGTGGGGAAAATCCAACAGCTTGCACAGTAGAGCTGCAAAACTATCGATGGCACTATCGATAGTATCGATAGTTTTTTTTTCGTGTCACTATCGATAGTTTTTTTCCACTATCGATGGTTATCCCTATTCATTCTTGTAGTTTTGTCCCAAGAGAAGAATACTGAATGTGAGGGAGGAGGAGTTGGATTTCGATATCAAATTGGTCAAATTAATACCCCAGTGGGTTAGGGGGTTAGAATATACCCGTGGTAAGGAATGCCTGTCGTAAGAGGCGACTAAAATCCACGCTTCTAACGATATACAACTTGTAGTAATTGAACTACACCTCGCTAAATGACATCTGATCAATGTCAAAATTTTTAATTTTTTGCGATTTTTGAAAGTTTTGATTTTCTAATTAAGTTTTTTATAAAAACTTGTAAAAATCAGAAAAGTTTTATTTTTTAAAAATTAGCCCGTTTAATTGTTAACGTAATATCAAAGATATCTGATAAAAACATTATTTTTAGCAATTTCTTTCATGTGAAACAAAAAGGATATTTTATGGACTAAAAACTCGGTTATATGACTCATCCGTGTATAGGGCGTCGTTTTACAACATTTTTTTGCAAAACACTATAGACTTCTTGCGCGGCCTTAAACTTATCATATTCAATAGTACTGCCTTTAAAATAGGAAACAATTTGCTCGCACAGCTAAATTCAATGAAGGTGCAAAACACGGTAACTCGCATGCTTTGATCACAGATGGAACATCGTGCAAGGTTTCCAATATATTAGCTGCGGAATGATTTGTATCTGACAGCAGCTTTTGTGTCTACAGTACAGCTACTCGCAATTTGAAATCTTCTTCTGATATAAAATGACAAGCAATAGTTAAGTAATTTTCATTATTCCTTTTTATACTCAGCTGTACTAGTACACAGAGTATTATAATTTTGATTTCCTAACGGTGGATTGTAACAGAACGAAATAATCGAGATAGATATAGACTTATATATATCAAAATGATCAGCGTGAAAAGAGAAATCGATTGAGCCATGTCCGTCCGTCCGTCCGTCTGTCCGTCCGTCCGTCTGTCCGTCTGTACGCACGATAACTCACGCAAAAATCGAAATATTTTGATGAAATTTGGAATGCAAGTTGGTATCAAGACGAGAACGGATGGTATTGAAAATGGGCGAAATCGGACCATGACCACGCCCACCTCCCCTATATAGTAAAAATCGGAAATTTGGTATCTCAGTCACTAATATAGCTGGAGCGATGAAATTTTACCCACGTGTTGAGCTCAGGCCCCTATGAAGAAATTTGATGAAATTTTGGAAAATGGGCGGTGCCACGCCCACTTATTAAGGGGCAAACATTGAAAGTTTTATGAGTCATAACTCAGAAACTATTGAAGATATATAGATGAAATTTGGTACGCGTGATATATTTGCTTACGCAAATGTTTTGACGAAAAATTGCCAAAATCGGTTAACGACCACGCCCACTTTTATATATGGGTATTATAAAGTGACCTAATAAAAACATTTGAAGCGATATCTCTGTCAAATATAAAGATATATCAATGAAATTTTATGGCAAGATTCCAACTAAGGACATAAAACAAAAAACACAAAAATTTTGGAAAATGGGCGTGGCACCGCCTCCTTTTAGGAGCAGGAATATACGAGATTTTGGAGCCCATATCTCGACAAATAATTGATATATTATGACGAAACTTGGTGTATACACTTTTATTACTTGTAGCAATACATGTTGAAAATTTTAGCGAAATCGGTTGACGACCACGCCCACTTTTATATATGGGTATTATAAAGTGGCCTAATAAAAACATTTTAAGCGATATCTTTGTCAAATATAAAGATAATTCATTGAAATTTTGTGGCATGAGTTCTACAATAGACTGGAAACAAAAAATAGAAAAATTTTGGAAAATGGGCGTGGATACGCCCACTTCATGCAGCACTCGCTTTATATAAAGTACACCGTGTTTCCATCAAAGGCAAACAAACAATAAGCATACAGCTGAGTATCTAATGTTCGATTCCACTCGAACTTAGGCTTCCTTACTTGTTTTGCTTGGTTTTCCGACGGGGCACAGTGCAGCGAAGGTGGACAAAAATACAAAAATCGGCTGTCTTGAAACTTAGATATTTTGATGTCAAGTTACAGCTAAAATTCCATCTAAGAGAAATTCGTAAGTTATTTTGTGATAAAAACAACTTTCAGCCTCACACACCCCCTCAAAGTTCACCTATTTTCTACATACCATTTCATTTCGGCGCTTCGCACATAAAAGTGGCCGCAGTTAAAAATTTGTTAAAAATATATTTTTTAATCCTAGCAAGATCAACTTTTGCAATTTGATAAAGATATATGCGACAAATCAAAAAATGTATGGTTCATGAAAAAAAAACAAATATACAAATATTTTTTTTATTAATAAATAAATATATGATTAAACATACCAAAATCCGGAAATTCGTAAACTTTGGAGGCAAAAAAAAACATCATAAAATTCCGTGAATTTTTTTTTGTTTATGGTAGTTTGGACCTCCTACTAACAGAAACAGTCGAAATCTCTTCCACCTTTTTCCAATATTTGAAAATTTTCAATTTTGAAAAAGTGACTAAATGCCCTTTTTTGGTATTATTTTGGCTGATCTACCGCTGTGGTGCAGTGGGTAGAGTGCTCGCCTGCTATGCCAGAGGTCTCGGGTTCAAACCACGGTCCGAGCCAAACACCAAAACAATTTTTCTAATTAGTAAAAATCCAATTATTGGGTTTGTTAAGAGCAGCGGTCACCTCTCGGCAGTGGACGGCATACCCTCCGAGAGCATTTCTGCCATGAAAAAGCTTCTCACAAAAAATGCATTCGCCGTTCGGAGCCGGCTTAAAACTGTAGGTCCACCCAATTAGTAGGAAAAACAAAAAGGAGCACACCTCGAATTGGGAGAGAAGCTCGGCCATAAAACTGGTCAGAGTTATAATAGCGCCATTGTATTATATTATTATTATATTTATAATACTTTTTGTGAATGCCCTAAGATCTAAAGTTTTGGTTCGTTTTTCAAAATTAAAGTGTTGAATTAAAGGTAAAAGTGCCAAAAAAATTTTTAGAGGTACAGGGTGATTTGAAATGAAAAAATTATGAGCTAATTAAAATACTTAAATATGCATGTAATATTTTGCTTAAGCACCAAACAAGCAAACAACAGCTTGCAAAAATGATAGTACAAATGTATACACATCAGGGAGGTCCAATTTTTTTATATATATTTTTTTATTGTCTTTTTTCATGAATAAATTGTATTTGACATATTTTTTACCCATATACACAAAAAAATATTTAAAATATAAAACACCGATGAGTTATGTTTTTATTAACATATAACAGCGATTATTACTTACTTACTTAACAGCGATTATGCTTTATTTTCAAGAATTTTTTTTTTCTAAAGGTTAACATGTATTCACTTAGGGTGTAAAGTTTCGACAAATTTTAAGTATTAACTCTATTTTTCTGAACACGTAGCAAAAATGATATGCCATATTTCATTTTAAATAATCTTTGTCAAACATATATCTAGGTAATTCATTGAAAGTTCCATAAGGTCCACCAAACCAAATAAATAATAAGTTTTTTAAAATGGGCGTGACAGCACAAACCATACCGACTGGCGCCACGTATGTTTTGTTATTTTTTGCGCAAGATGCGCACGGGTCCGGCTAGTAATTTTTTATTCTTCATTCGAAATTGGTTGAATAAAAAATAAAATTTTATTTTTCATTCAGATAATTTTGAATAAAGAATAAATTTTTATTCACGTTATTCAAATTATTCTTGCAGGTCACACAAGTAAATGATTTTGCGAATATTTTTCTGAATACGAACCAAGTATTTTCCCGAGCCCCAACCGAATATTTTTCCGAATACTTTCCCGAATCCGAACCCAAATACTCAACCGAATATTTTTCTGAATCCGAACCGAATATTTTACCGAATACTTTCCCGAATCCGAACCGAATATTCTCCCAAATCCGAATACTTTCCCGATTCCGAACCGAATACTTTCCCGAGTCTGAACCGAATACTTTTCCGGGTCCAAACCGAATACTTTTCCGGGTTCGAACCGAATACTTTTCCGAGTTCGAACCGAATACTTTTCCGGGTCCGAACCGAATACTTTTCCGGGTTCGAACCGAATACTTTTCTGAGTTCGAACCGAATACTTTTCCGGGTCCGAACCGAATACTTCTCCGAAAGGAGAAAGGTACAGTGTAATGTCAAAAACAAAGCAAATTCACACTATGGCCAACAGGAATGGGCGAGTCCCAAGCGAATACATATTTTAACCAAGGCGAAACATTATTTTGACATTAAACTATACCAATTACAATATTAAAGTTCTGAATTCACGTATGCGCCTAGCTTTCTAAATCTGGCTGGCGGAATTGAGCGGGATTTTCTGACGTTTCTTATCTTTTTGATAAAAGCAAATACATCGTTAGTTTATTTTACTAAAAACTATTTATATGTAATGTTTGGCGACCTTTATTGGTTAATATTTGTTGTTTGCCGGCTCCAGGTCGTAAGAAAAACAATCAAAAATTTTTTTATATATTTTTCATGCCAATATATTTCGATTACTTTCAGTAATCGTCCTCAGGGCCACTATTAACAATTAAATAAAACAATACATTATAAACAAATCACAACAAATCACAAAATTATAATTATAAACAAATACAAAAGTATGGAAGTAGTTCAATTTTGCATCCAGGAAAATAGATATTTTAAATATAAGGACAATATATACACGCAATTAAAAGGACTACCAATGGGATCTCCGACGTCTCCAGTAATAGCAGATATTGTGATGGAGAATTTGCTAGAAAGCACAATAGAAAAGTTACAACGAAAGCCAAGAATGCTCACAAAATACGTTGACGATTTATTCGCAATAATTAATGAAAATGACATACACACAACTCTAAATGCACTTAACTCTTTTGACAAAAATATTAAATTCACATTTGAAATAGAGAAAGACCATAAATTAGTATATCTTGACTCAGTTATCAATAAGCATGGAAACCAGTTGAAATTAAAGTGGTATAAAAAACCGACAGCATCAGGACGAATCGTCAACTTTAATTCAAAACACCCTAAGATGATGATAATAAATACAGCAATGGGCTGTATACGAAGAATGATGCAGACTTCGGATGAAATTTACCACAATGACATTCAAAAAGAAATATTTTTATTATTAAAAAACAATGATTTCCCCGAAAAAACAATAAAGAATTTATTAAGAAAATATAAGTCGCAAAATAGTCAAAAAGCCATCAACCCAGTGATTTTCAAGTCAGTAACTTATGTGCCAAAATTATCAGAACGACTAAAACAATCAGACTGCTACAATAATGACAAAGTAAGAATCGCACATAAACCAGAAAACACATTAAAACAATTTTTCAATAGAGTTAAGTCAAATATTCCCCCATTTGAAAGAAGTAACGTAGTGTATCAAATCCCCTGTAACGGTAATAACATCGAACCATGTAATAGTGTATATGTAGGCACAACGAAATCTAAACTAAAAACTAGACTAGCGCAACATAAATCAGATGCAAAAA
The DNA here is from genome assembly GCA_960531455.1 of Urophora cardui. NCBI lineage: Eukaryota > Metazoa > Arthropoda > Insecta > Diptera > Tephritidae > Urophora > Urophora cardui. The sequence continues at coordinate 84,719,910 of OY482672.1, read as the reverse complement.
ATTGCAATAAAATAATAAACCAAAAAACGGCGCTTATGGCCCACTGTGCAAGTAGCGGACACTTGCCAAATTTTGAGAAGACAAAAATACTGCAACAAGAACAACATTACAGCAAGCGTTTTACCCTCGAAATGTTACATATAATTAACACACCGACAAACATTAGATTAAACTACAAAACGGACACAGATAATTGTGCTCATATATACAAACATTTATTAAAAACAGATAGTTGACAACTCCACGTCATACAGGACGGACGTGCATATAAATGTATGTAATTTTGTATTTGTTTATAATTATAATTTTGTGATTTGTTGTGATTTGTTTATAATGTATTGTTTTATTTAATTGTTAATAGTGGCCCTGAGGACGATTACTGAAAGTAATCGAAATATATTGGCATGAAAAATATATAAAAAAATTTTTGATTGTTTTTCTTACGACCTGGAGCCGGCAAACAACAAATAAAAACTATTTATTTAAATAATAAAATAATGGATTCTATTGCGATAGCAGCTATATTAGTGGAGGAAGAAGAGCAAAGGAATCTAATAAACGAGAGAAAGTTTTTAAGGGATCATAGCAATCCTTTTACTTTAAGTAAACAAGCGTAATTTAATTAGAGGAGAAAATAAAAATAATAGTCTTAATTTTGCGTGAAAGAAACCTTTACCTTGTCCTTTTTTCTGTTTTTCATAGAATTATTTTGAACTACATAAAAGCAAATTGTATACAAAAACAGGGGAAAATTTCAATAACAATGTACCCGGCACCGGAATTTTACGTTTCTTTTTTTTTGGCGATAGATCACTAAAATGCAAACGAAATCTTGCGGAAACTTATAATTCATTAATAACACAGTATTTTTGCGTAGATCACCCTTATACACTGTGCCGCGCTTTGAAAAGTAACCCTCAGCCGACAGAACTCCCTTTCTGGAGTTAGATCTGGAGAGATTTACAGTAATTTTGCGTAGTCGGGAGTTTTAAAATTAGTAAAATTATCATTCGCAGAACTTTTCCTGAAGGATTCATTGAAGCATTCTTAGTGGTTTGAAAATAAATATGGCTGGCGGATTATACTGAAGCCGACCTTCCACCACCTGCAATATTTATTTGAATGCGTCTTTATTGAGACGAAAGTTTTTACTGAAATGGTAAATTGTTGGTAATACACATTTATAATTCGTTAGTTGCTTTTTTATAGTAGTCAAACAATAATTATCAACTTCAGAAAATGCATTATTATTCTTTGGTGAAAATATATTTTAATTTCCAAAACCTACATACACACGTATTTAAATCACTGTTATTATCATTATTTCACAATTTTTTCTCTGAAGTTTTTCTTTGCATATAACAGCAATTCAATCTCTTTGGAAAATGCAATGGACCCACGCCATGTTTGTGGCTTCTCGCGACCGGTTGATTAATATATTTACATATATTCACACTTATTAACACTTATTCCAACTTCATACATGCATTTACACAATTTACTTAAACTTTTATTGTAATTTTTTGATATTTTGTTAATATCGCCGCAACCAAATACTTGCGGCAAATTTCGGCACGAAAAACTGTCAAAATGTTCGTTCATTCGGTGTTCATAATGCCGATTTACCGAACTTCGAAAGATTCGGCGCGCCGTCGGTTGTCATAATGCCGATTTGCCGAAAACGTCATTTCGGTACCGCCGACGGTACCGCGTTAAAAAAATTAAAGACTTTGAAAAGGAAAATGTAAACAAACCATCCCTCTTTTTAAGGTTTAATTTAACCGGAAAATGCTACATACATAAGTGAAGTATTTAATTCTTATTTGATCTTTTATTTAATTATAGTTTTGCGTAAAAAAAAAGAAAAATTAAACACTTTTTGGAAAGAAAAATGTAAACAAAACCATCCCTCTTTTTATTGTAGTGAAATATTCATAAAAAACTATCGATAGTATCGATAGTTTTTTTTTTGACTATCGAAACTATCGAGTGGTCCGACTATCGATGGTTTTGCAGCTCTATTGCACAGAGTCTCAATGGCCGAGTGTGTTTATCCGTTGGGTCATTGCGGCTGAAGTTGGAATGGACTCGGGTTCAATCCCCGTGCATCCACTTCCGAAAAGAGTGCTGATGATCGAAAATGGTTTTTCGTGAAATAGCTATACACTCAACCTTCGCTGTAAATAGTTGTTGAATGTTATTCCACTTACCCCAACAATTAAAAATTGAATTAAAAATAAAAATTTCATGCTAAGCACTAAAAACTCTTTCAAGTAAAATTGTTAACGTTGTTTGGTATATACATAAAATAAATACCAACAACAATGTTCATTGCGAACTGCCTACAACAAAAATTCAGCACGTTTGTGGAGAATATATGCAAAAGCATATACACACTAACGTTAATGTTGAAAATGAAAAAGGCAAAAGTGGGGAAAATCCAACAGCTTGCACAGAGTCTCAATGGCCGAGTGTGTTTATCCGTTGGGTCATTGCGGCTGAAGTTGGAATGGACTCGGGTTCAATCCCCGTGCATCCACTTCCGAAAAGAGTGCTGATGATCGAAAATGGTTTTTCGTGAAATAGCTATACACTCAACCTTCGCTGTAAATAGTTGTTGAATTTTATTCCACTTACCCCAACAATTAAAAATTGAATTAAAAATAAAAATTTCGTGCTAAGCACTAAAAACTCTTTCAAGTAAAATTGTTAACGTTGTTTGGTATATACATAAAATAAATACCAACAACAATGTTCATTGCGAACTGCCTACAACAAAAATTCAGCACGTTTGTGGAGAATATATGCAAAAGCATATACACACTAACGTTAATGTTGAAAATGAAAAAGGCAAAAGTGGGGAAAATCCAACAGCTTGCACAGAGTCTCAATGGCCGAGTGTGTTTATCCGTTGGGTCATTGCGGCTGAAGTTGGAATGGACTCGGGTTCAATCCCCGTGCATCCACTTCCGAAAAGAGTGCTGATGATCGAAAATGGTTTTTCGTGAAATAGCTATACACTCAACCTTCGCTGTAAATAGTTGTTGAATTTTATTCCACTTACCCCAACAATTAAAAATTGAATTAAAAATAAAAATTTCGTGCTAAGCACTAAAAACTCTTTCAAGTAAAATTGTTAACGTTGTTTGGTATATACATAAAATAAATACCAACAACTATGTTCATTGCGAACTGCCTACAACAAAAATTCAGCACGTTTGTGGAGAATATATGCAAAAGCATATACACACTAACGTTAATGTTGAAAATGAAAAAGGCAAAAGTGGGGAAAATCCAACAGCTTGCACAGAGTCTCAATGGCCGAGTGTGTTTATCCGTTGGGTCATTGCGGCTGAAGTTGGAATGGACTCGGGTTCAATCCCCGTGCATCCACTTCCGAAAAGAGTGCTGATGATCGGAAATGGTTTTTCGTGAAATAGCTATACACTCAACCTTCGCTGTAAATAGTTGTTGAATTTTATTCCACTTACCCCAACAGTTTTCTTATTTATTTTCAATTTTGTTTGCTGTAGTTTGTTGTTCCAATTCATCGAAACACAATTTACTTAAATTCTTCTTGATGTTAGCAAAAAGATTTTCTTCATTTAAGTAAATTTAAGAAAAGATGTTCTTATTTATTTAAACATTTTTTTTTTTCAACTTTTTTTTCTATAGATTTTGTTAGTGTTCTTGAGTAAGAAAATAATTGTCTTATTTTTGGAAAACTCAATTTCTTAATTCCAGTAATAATTAAGACAATTTTTCTTATTTCCCAAAAAATTTTCTAAATTGAGTTCAAGAAAACATTTTTCTTGAATCAAGTATGCAAATTTCTTTCCGTGTGTAAATTATATCAAAAAGTTTGAAATTAATATTAAAAATAATCCTAAAGAATTTTGGCGTTACATTAACTCGAAACGTAAAAGCTCGAGTATACCAAATTCAATGTTTTTAAACAATAAAACCTCAACAAATTCTTTAGAAACCTGCAATTACCGTCCGATATCAAAGATTACAACCACAAGTAAGCTCTTTGAATCCATCGTTAAAGACAAACTTTTCCGTAGTGTCAAAAATTTAATTTCTCCCCTCCAGTAGTGGTCGGAAACTATCGATGGCACTATCGTCACTATCGATGGTTTCTGAACATCGTTTACACTATCGATGGTTTTCGACTATCGTTTGAACTATCGATAGTTTATTGAAAATTTGAAATGTGACCACTATACACCAAACAAACGGTAACTATTCCATGCAGAGTTTGAATTGCTGACTAGCAAGTAGTCAAAGCAACATAAATACGACTATGCATTGTAGTCGCATGGTCGTTTAAAATCTGATTACCCAAAAGCATAAAAGTTACACTACAATATGGGTATCAAATAAAAGGGGATGGCCCCAGGTTTCATTTGGACTTCGATATATTTCGATAAATTTATCGATAACTGAGTTATCGGTCAAAATGTGATCGCCCAAAAAAATTTAAATTACACTACAATATGGGTATCAAACGAAAGGGGATGGCCCCAGGTTTCATTTGGAAGATCGAAAAAATATAAATTGCTCATAACAATTATGGGATGATCTAAAAAAAATCCATCATCCAGTTATTGTTATGGAAGATCGAAAAAAATATCAATTGCTCATAACAATTATGATCTGATCGAAAAAATATCGATCTTTGAGTAATTGTTATTGGTGATGGAAAAATTTTTCCATTACTCAATAATTGTTATCAAGTGATTTTTTTATTTATTTGTTATAATTGTTATGATCTCTGGTTAATATATTAATTTTTTTGAACAAGAATAAATGGTTATTAAATAAATAAAACAAAACAATATACTGAAAAATGTTTTATTGGATCATCTTCTATTACTTTCATGTATTGGTAATAGGGACACGAATTTCGATATGATACGATACCAAATCGATATTTTTTGCATTTGATACCGATACTTTTTACTTGATTCTTTTGCAACGATATTTTTTGGTATCGAGTACTTCAACCACGGTATCGAACAAATGAGTACATTCAGTGATGGAAAATTAAAATTGTGTCATATATTTTTCAAAATCTATTATATAAAAATGAATGTGTGTGTGTGTGTGTGTGTGTGTGTGTGTGTGTGCCCTGCAGTAAATTTGTTTCACTGCTGAAGGATCAGTGATGATTCTTTGCTGAATATTCATCACTGTCGTCATAACTCAGTATATTTTTATTTGTTTTTGGTTTTTTTTCTGAGGAAAGCAAACCATTTATATGAAAAATTCATCAGTCTTTATATGAAAGTATTCACTGATGACTCCTCGTCATAGGTGAATTGCATCAGTGATTCATTAAGGATTCATTGCGGATTTTTACTGCAGGGTGTGTGTGTGTGTGTGTGTGTGTGTGTGTGTGTCCTTTATGGACTCCCAAAGTAATCAACCGATCTTTATGAAATTTTCACAGTAGATTCATGTGGTACTAGCGCACATAATAGGGTATATAGAATTTCGAAAAAGTGGGAACTTCCCGGAATATGGGCCCAAATGTGGACCCAGAGTGACCCAGTAAGTGTTTGAGCAATATGGGTATCAAATGAAAGGTGCTGAGCAGGCCTTCAACATAGAGTTATTTTCATTGCGATGCCTAGGCCGGGTCCCCAAATATGGGTCAAAACGTGGACCCGGATAACCCTCGAATGCTTCTAGGCGATATTGGTATCAAATGAAAGGTGTCGAGCAGTGCTTTAACATACAGATATTTTCATTGTTATTTTTTGAGTCGGTTTCCCAGAAATGGTTCAAGTAGTGAGCTCGGATGGTGATGGGTGGTCCCGATAAAGGTAAAGGTAAAGGTAAAGGTAAAGGTAAAGGTACAGGTACAGGTAAAGGTAAAGATAAAGGTAAAGGTAAAGGTAAAGGTAAAGGTAAAGGTAAAGGTAAAGGTAAAGGTAAAGGTAAAGGTAAAGGTAAAGGTAAAGGTAAAGGTAAAGGTAAAGGTAAAGGTAAAGGTAAAGGTAAAGGTGAAGGTAAAGGTAAAGGTAAAGGTAAAGGTAAAGGTAAAGGTAAAGGTAAAGGTAAAGGTAAAGGTAAAGGTAAAGGTAAAGGTAAAGGTAAAGGTAAAGGTAAAGGTAAAGGTAAAGGTAAAGGTAAAGGTAAAGGTAAAGGTAAAGGTAAAGGTAAAGGTAAAGGTAAAGGTAAAGGTAAAGGTAAAGGTAAAGGTAAAGGTAAAGGTAAAGGTAAAGGTAAAGGTAAAGGTAAAGGTAAAGGTAAAGGTAAAGGTAAAGGTAAAGGTAAATGTAAAGGTAAAGGTAAAGATAAAGGTAAAGGTAAAGGTAAAGGTAAAGGTAAAGGTAAAGGTAAAGGTAAACGTAAAGGTAAAGGTAAAGGTAAAGGTAAAGGTAAAGGTAAAGGTAAAGGTAAAGGTAAAGGTAAAGGTAAAGGTAAAGGTAAAGGTAAAGGTAAAGGTAAAGGTAAAGGTAAAGGTAAAGGTAAAGGTAAAGGTAAAGGTAAAGGTAAAGGTAAAGGTAAAGGTAAAGGTAAAGGTAAAGGTAAAGGTAAAGGTAAAAGTAAAGGTAAAGGTAAAGGTAAAGGTAAAGGCAAAGGTAAAGGTAAAGGTAAAGGTAAAGGTAAAGGTAAAGGTAAAGGTAAAGGTAAAGGTAAAGGTAAAGGTAAAGGTAAAGGTAAAGGTAAAGGTAAAGGTAAAGGTAAAGGTAAAGGTAAAGGTAAAGGTAAAGGTAAAGGTAAAGGTAAAGGTAAAGGTAAAGGTAAAGGTAAAGGTAAAGGTAAAGGTAAAGGTAAAGGTAAAGGTAAAGGTAAATGTAAAGGTAAAGGTAAAGGTAAAGGTAAAGGTAAAGGTAAAGGTAAAGGTAAAGGTAAAGGTAAAGGTAAAGGTAAAGGTAAAGGTAAAGGTAAAGGTAAAGGTAAAGGTAAAGGTAAAGGTAAAGGTAAAGGTAAAGGTAAAGGTAAAGGTAAAGGTAAAGGTAAAGGTAAAGGTAAAGGTAAAGGTAAAGGTAAAGGTAAAGGTAAAGGTAAAGGTAAAGGTAAAGGTAAAGGTAAAGGTAAAGGTAAAGGTAAAGGTAAAGGTAAAGGTAAAGGTAAAGGTAAAGGTAAAGGTAAAGGTAAAGGTAAAGGTAAAGGTAAAGGTAAAGGTAAAGGTAAAGGTAAAGGTAAAGGTAAAGGTAAAGGTAAAGGTAAAGGTAAAGGTAAAGGTAAAGGTAAAGGTAAAGGTAAAGGTAAAGGTAAAGGTAAAGGTAAAGGTAAAGGTAAAGGTAAAGGTAAAGGTAAAGGTAAAGGTAAAGATAAAGTTAAAGGTAAAGGTAAAGGTAAAGGTAAAGGTAAAGGTAAAGGTAAAGGTAAAGGTAAAGGTAAAGGTAAAGGTAAAGGAAAAGGTAAAGGTAAAGGTAAAGGTAAAGGTAAAGGTAAAGGTAAAGGTAAAGGTAAAGCTAAAGGTAAAGGTAAAGGTAAAGGTAAAGGTAAAGGTAAAGGTAAAGGTAAAGGTAAAGGTAAAGGTAAAGGTAAAGGTAAAGGTAAAGGTAAAGGTAAAGGTAAAGGTAAAGGTAAAGGTAAAGGTAAAGGTAAAGGTAAAGGTAAAGGTAAAGGTAAAGGTAAAGGTAAAGGTAAAGGTAAAGGTAAAGGTAAAGGTAAAGGTAAAGGTAAAGGTAAAGGTAAAGGTAAAGGTAAAGGTAAAGGTAAAGGTAAAGGTAGAGGTAAAGGTAAAGGTAAAGGTAAAGGTAAAGGTAAAGGTAAAGGTAAAGGTAAAGGTAAAGGTAAAGGTAAAGGTAAAGGTAAAGGTAAAGGTAAAGGTAAAGGTAAAGGTAAAGGTAAAGGTAAAGGTAAAGGTAAAGGTAAAGGTAAAGGTAAAGGTAAAGGTAAAGGTAAAGGTAAAGGTAAAGGTAAAGGTAAAGGTAAAGGTAAAGGTAAAGGTAAAGGTAAAGGTAAAGGTAAAGGTAAAGGTAAAGGTAAAGGTAAAGGTAAAGATAAAGATAAAGGTAAAGGTAAAGGTAAAGATAAAGGTAAAGGTAAAGGTAAAAGTAAAGGTAAAGGTAAAGGTAAAGGTAAAGGTAAAGGTAAAGGTAAAGGTAAAGGGAGAGCCCCATTATAACATAAAAGCTTTTCTTGAAAGAGTTTTTAGTGCTTTGCACGAAATTTTTATTTTAATTCAATTTTTAATTGTTGGGGTAAGTGGAAAAAAATTCAACAACTATTTACAGCGAAGGTTGAGTGTATAGCTATTTCACGAAAAACCATTTTCGATCATCAGCACTCTTTTTCGGAAGTGGATGCACCGGGGATTGAACCCGAGTCCATTCCATCTTCAGCCGCAATGACCCAACGCATAAACACACTCGGCCATTGAGACTCTGTAAATAGTTGTTGAATTTTTTTCCACTTACCCCAACAAATAAAAGCTTTTCTTTGTCGCTGCGAAGCGGGACGGGTATTTGCTAGTACATACTAAATATTTTGCAAATATCTTTTTACAACTGTGATTGCATTAAATACACCTGTGCTGGAATTCTCTAACTTATTTTGCGACCGATAATCGCAAAATCTACCGACACAAAAATCGTACAGAATAGCATAACAGCAAAAATGATCGCGTATGCCTCAGGATGTAGTTTTATTGCTTTTTTGGTAAAAGGTAAAGGTAAAGGTCTTTCTAGAAGACGGTGCAACTTTAAACGTTTTAATAAATATCTTTTAAATGTGGGAAAATCTTTTATTTCCGCTTTCGAATTCATAATCTAGAGGTCAGAACGCGTCGATTGGTACCTCTTTTAACTACTTTAGAGGAAATTTTAAGGTTGCACCTTCTAGAAAATTACCGCATTCGATACCGATACTTCGAGTATCGAGTAGTTTGGTTTCGATATTATCGGGTTCGCGATTCTTTTTAACCAATATTTTAAATGAGTACCAGATCGATGCTTTTGATGCGATATCGTGTCCCTAATTGGTAAGAATAAGACCAGGACAGGTGGGCAAAGTTTGCTTACATTCGGGTGAAATCGGGTGAGCTCATTCAAAACAGATGTGTTTGTGGATGTGTTTGCTGCCGGACGGCAAAAGGCGGTTACAATGTGAACGTAGCCGTAGACTCTCCCAAATCACCCGAAACTATCGTCAACTATCGATATACTATCGATAGTTTGCAAAAAACTATCGTACACTATCGATGGTGCTGACTATCGATAGTTTCCGACCTCTACCCTCCAGCACGGTTTTATGCCTGGCCGATCAACTGTTACAAATCTAACAATTTTCTCCGAATATTGTATTTCATCATTTCTAGAAGGCTACCAGGTTGATGCTATTTACACGGATTTTTCTAAGGCGTTCGACAAAGTTTGTCATTCCCTCCTTATTGAAAAATTATCGAAGTTTGGTATTCACTCAAATTTACTACGTTGGTTTGAGTCTTATCTTAAAAACAGTTTAAGTTTTGTAAGCATTGAGGAAGCGCATTGTAGACCTATTGTTGCCATTTCTGGTGTACCACAAGGCAGCGTGCTTGGGCCACTCCTTTTTGTTTTATTTATAAATCATATCGTATCTCAAATACATAATGTCCACTGCCTTTTATTTGCAGATGATATGAAATTATAAGGAGTGTTTTATTGGGCACTTCTCTGCTCGCTTATACTCGATTCTGCTCTCTTGGCTGACAGTTTCCATACAAAATGTTAGAGACTTTAAGAGACCTTTAGAGAGTATGCCATCTACTCATTAAACTGATCTTTACTGATTATGCCAATTATCTTTACTGATTATGCCAATTATCTTTACTGATTATGCCAATTTTTTCTATTGTGAATAAGTGAAATGGTTTCAAGTTTTTGTCAATAGATGTCTCCCCTATCTTCGAATTCAACGCAATAGTTAGAAAGTTAGAAAATTTTCTCCAATTCCGTACCAAAGAACGTATATATATTGTACAACATACGTTCTTTGTCCGTACTTTAACGAACGGTGTTACATTGAGTCTTGGCTAGATTCGAAGATAGGGAGACATCTATCGATAAAATTTTTTAAGAAATTTCATCAAATAAACACACCTTTTTTCCAATTCCTTTACTTTAACGAACGGTCGCATAATTTTCACTTGTTTTTATACCAGTGGTTGGTTGTCTGTAACTCTTGCCGAAACGAATACGGCTATTTTTAAAAATACGTGACTTGCGTGATGTTGATAAACTCCAAGAGGATATCAACTCTGTTAATAATTATTATTGGTGCACAAGAAATCTTCTGTTTTTGAATATTAACAAATGCTCTGTGCCAACTTTTTCTAAATCGAATACGCCTATACCCACGAGCTACTTTCTCTCCAATTCACGACTTAACTTTGTGAAAGAAGTAAAAGATTTGGGAGTGATTTTTGATACGAAATTTTCTTGCGCACCTCATGTGAATTTCATACTACCGAAGGCATACTCACTTCTAGCTTTTATACGTCGAAATAGCTCAAACTTTGCAGAACTAAATATGCGTTGAATTCGCCAATAAATAGAGCGTTAACTGAATTTAATAGCCTTGCCAAGAAATATGAAATTGATTTTGGGCCTGGAAAAAATTATGTTAAATCTATTTTAATTCAAGCTTATCGCTAATATAGATACCTTTCAATTATATTAAAATATGTAATTGTAAGCATATATTCTTTGTAACTTAGGTTTTTTAATAGTCTGTAAGAACTGGTTTCATAGACGAAATAAATAAATAAATAAATAAATAATTACATCGCCAACACGTCCCAAAGACGTACACTCAGGGAAAAAAATTTATAAAAACATATGAAAACGTGCTTAAAATGGGCAAAAACGTATTTAAAAGTGATGTAAATACCAACATTTTTATTTTAAAAATGTACATTGTAAAATTTTTAAATCAAGAAAAAACATTTTAAATTTAAAAATATTTATTTTTATTTTAAGCACTATGAGAAAAAAACGCTGCAGTGTTCTCTATATCATTTTCTCTTCCGGATTCGAAATTATATCCAACGGCATTCTCTTCACCTTCTCTTAATCCGAGCCCCAACTACAAAAATATAGCCTCCGCTTCCCTGCAGTAAAAATCCGCAATGAATCCTTAATGAATCACTGATGCAATTCACCTATGACGAGGAGGCATCAGTGAATACTTTCATATAAAGACTGATGCATTTTTCATATAAATGGTTTGCTTTCCTCAGAAAAAAAAAAACAAAAAAATAAAAATTGTACTCAGTTATTGCGACAGTGATGAATATTCAACAAGGAATCATCAATGATTATTCAGCAGTGAAACAAATTTACTGCAGGGTTGTTCTTCTCTTCTTTTCTACTTCGCCTTAACTGTTTGCTATCTTTATTTCTTATTCTCCTTATTCTTCTTTATTTTATATTCTCCTCCGGATTCGAACCATGATATCAACCTGAAATTCTATCCAACGCCATCACATAGTGGAACATTAAACATTATATTGAATTGTAGTAACCTATTTATACTTGCCTTTTCCTAAAAAAGAATTCATGAATTATATGAATCTTTGTAAAAACAAAATTTAAAAAAATCGATTCTCATTATTGTTTTTGTTGGATTTCTCACAAAAAAATATTTTCTAACAAAAAAAATTTGAACAAAGAGCGAGTTTTTGAATCAACATTCATTTTCATTTATAATTTAAGTACGTTTCTTTTTAAATCCAATATGCATTTTTACTTCAAAAATTTCATTCTTAATTCAAAAATTTCTTTTTTAATTTAAAAATTTTTATTGTTAAAATAAAACTGGTTTGGCTTAAAACGTGCATTATGAAAACAAAAATTTTATTTTTAGTTTTAAAATGCTTTTTTTCCCTGAGTGTAGATGTTATGAAATCGATACAATTCTAGATCACTAGTATGAACCAACTATAATGGTCGTAGCATTATGCCACCAACAATTACCGTGTATTTTGTTAGAGCTTTTTGGCAAGTAGTTGTCAAAATTAGCAAACCAATTGTATGGAGGGAATAAGGTAAGGTGGAAGGAATAAGTTTGGCCTTTGTATGCTATGGCACTTGCTCCTAGCGAAGAAAAAAAAATCAGCTGATGACAAGCTACAGCCGCTGTTAGTGAGCCCTGATCATTACTTAGTAAATATACATGTATCAAGCAAGTTTTAAATGGAAATATAGTGATGGAGATGTAAAAAGTTAAACTAATTTAAAGCGCTCCAATTTTATTAATTATACTCAGCTGTACTAGTACACAGAGTATTATAGTTTTAATCACATAACGGTGGATTGTAACAGAATGAAATAATCGAGATAGATATAGACTTATATATATCAAAATGATCAGGGTGAAAAGAGAAATCGATTGAGCCATGTCCGTCCGTCCGTCCGTCCGTCCGTCCGTATGTCCGTCCGTCCGTCTGTCCGTCCGTCTGTAAACACTCTAACTCGCGCAAAAATTGAGATATTTTGATGAAATTTGAAATGCAGGTTGGTATCGAGACTGGGACGGTTGGTATTGAAAATGGGCGAAATCGGACCATGACCACGCCCACTTTTCCTATATAGAAAAAATCGGAAATTTGGTATCTCAGTCACTAATACAGCTGGAGCGATGAAATTTTCCACGTGTTGAGCTCAGGCCCCTAGGAAGAAATTTGATGACATTTTGGAAAATGGGCGGTGCCACGCCCACTTATTAAGGGTCAAACCTTGCAAGTTTTATATGTCATAACTCAGAAACCGTTGAAGATATATCGATGAAATTTGGTACGCGTGATATACTTACTTAGTCAAATATTTGGACGAAAAATTTCCGAAATCGGTTGAGGGCCACGCCCACTTTTATATATGGCTCTTATAAAGTGACCTAATAAAAACATTTTAAGCGATATCTCTGTCAAATATAAAGATATATCATTGAAATTTTATAGCAGGAGTCCAACTGCGGACATAAAACGAAAAACACAAAAATTTTGGCAAATGGGCGTGGCACCGCCTCTTTTTATAAACAGGAATATACGATTTCTGAGCCCATAACTCGACAAATAATTTATATATAATGACTAAACTTGGTGTGTACACTTTTATTACTTGTGGTAATACATGTTGAAAATTTTAGCGAAATCGGTTGACGAGCACGCCCACTTTTATATATGGGTATTATAAAGTGACCTAATAAAAACATTTTAAGCGATATCTTTGCCAAATGTAAAGATAATTCATTGAAATTTTGTGGTTTGATTTCTACAATAGACCAGAAACAACAAATAGAAAAATTTTGGAAAATGGGCGTGGCACCGCCTCTTTTTACACAAAGGGATATACGTGATTTCTTAGCCTATAACTCGACAAATAATTGAGATATTATGACGAAACTTGGTTTATACACTTTAATAACATGTGTTAATAGCCACGCAAAAATTTATTGAAATCGGTTTATGACCACGCCTACTTTTTAAGAAAGATATATCTGGAACACTCTTTGGGAATTTGTAACGTGACATCTTTATAACTAGAAGTCAAAAAGGAATGAAATTTTGCACAAAGAATAATATTCATATGCTTAGTTGGATGACTGATAAAAATGTTGAAAATGGGCGTGGCTACGCCCACTTTATGCAGCACTCGCTTTATATAAAGTACACCGTGTTTCCATCAAACGCAAACAAACTATGAAAACATACAGCTGAGTATCTAATGTTCGATTCCACTCGAACTTAGGCTTCCTTACTTGTTTTCGGTTTGTTTTCTTTAATTTTTATACTCAGCTGTACTAGTACACAGAGTATTATAGTTTTAATCACATAACGGTGGATTGTAACAGAATGAAATAATCGAGATAGATATAGACTTATATATATCAAAATGATCAGGGTGAAAAGAGAAATCGATTGAGCCATGTCCGTCCGTCCGTCCGTCTGTCCGTCCGTCTGTAAACACTCTAACTCGTGCAAAAATTGAGATATTTCGATGAAATTTGAAATGCAAGTTGGTATCGAGACTGGAACGGTTGGTATTATAAATGGGCGAAATCGGACCATGACCACGCCCACTTTTCATATATAGAAAAAATCGGAAATTTTGTATCTCAGTCACTAATATAGCTAGAGCGATTAAATTTTACCCACGTGTTGAGCTCAGGCCCCTAGGAAGAAATTTTATGAAATTTTGGAAAATGGGCGGTGCCACGCCCACTTATTAAGGGTCAAACATTGAAAGTTTTATATGTCATAACTCAGAAACCATTGAAGATATATCGATAAAATTTGGTACGCGTGATATACTTACTTAGGCAAACGTTTGGACGGAAAATAGTTAAAATCGGTTGACGGCCATGCCCACTTTTATATATGTATATTATAAAGTGACCTAATAAAAACATTTTAAGCTATATCTCTGTCAAATATAAAGATATATCATTGAAATTTTGTCGCCTGAGTCCAACTATGGACGTAAAACAAAAAAAACAAAAATTTTGAAAAATGGGCGGTGCCACGCCCACTTATTAAGGGGCAAACATTGAAACCATTGAAGATATATCGATAAAATTTGGTACGCGTGATATACTTACTTAGGCAAATGTTTGGACGAAAAATTTTCTAAATCGGTTGACGACCACGCCCACTTTTATATATGTGTATTATAAAGTGGCCTAATAAAAACATTTTAAGCGATATCTCTATCAAATATAAAGATATATCATTGAAATTTTATAGCAGGAGTCCAACTGCGGACATAAAACGAACAACACAAAAATTTTGGAAAATGGGCGTGGCACCGCCTCTTTTTAGAAACAGGAATATACGAGATTTCTGAGCCTATAACTCGACAAATAATTGAGATATTATAACGAAACTTGGTTTGTACACTTTTATAACGCAAAAATTTATTGAAATCGGTTTATGACCACGCCTACTTTTTAGCAAAGATATTTCTAGAACACCCTTTGGGAATTTGTAACGTGACATCTTTATAATTAGAAGTCATAAAGGAATGAAATTTTGCACAAATAATAATATTCATATGCTTAGTTGGATGACTGATAAAAATGTTGAAAATGGGCGTGGCTACGCCCACTTTATGCGGCACTCCCTTTATATAAAATAATCCGTGTTTCCATCAAATGCAAACAAACAATGAAAGCATACAGCTGAGTATCTAATGTTCGATTCCACTCGAACTTAGGCTTCCTTACTTGTTTAATATTCGTTTTTTCTTTTTGTTAACGTTAATATCGCATCCTAAATAATTAAGTGACACAACTGAAAATTTTTTGAAATCGAGTTTTTACCATAAAGTATTTTTGTGGGAAACCGCTAGAGACATGTTCTGTGTACCGGGAACATGTCTCTAGTGGTTTCCCACAAAAATAATTTTCAATCGGTGTCCCCGGAAAAAAGTGGTAAACCGAATAAAGTTTTAAAAAATTCCACGGTGAAAGAACCATCAAATGATGCACCCCAAGTAGCATTAGCCAATAACAGATTTACCCTCCTTGCGCAAAAGGATGATAAGACTCCGGAAATACCGCAAAAAAAATCCAAACCTCCACCAATCTACCTGAGAGAGCCAAGTTCTGGCTTACTTGTAAACAAATTGATAGCGTTGATAGGGGAAAAGAATTTCCACATTGTGCTAATTAAAAAGGGAAATATCCAGGAAGTCAAAATCCAAACGTCCGGCGAGGAATACTTCCGTAAAGTAACCAACGACTTTGAAAAAAACAAGAAGTCTTTCTATACATTCCACTTGAAAAGTAGCCGCGGCTTGTCTGTTGTGTTGAAAGGAATAGAAAGTTCCGTAAGTCCAACTGAAATTGAGAATGCTCTAAAAGAAGAAGGGTTTAAAGTACGATATGTACATAATATAAAAAACAAATCGAACATACCACAGCCAATGTTTCGAGTAGAAATAGATCCAGAGTTCCAACTCTTAAAGAAGGGAGATGTACATCCCATATACAACCTACGGTACCTTCTGCACCGTCGTATCTCGGTGGAAGAACAAACACACAAACGGGTGGGCCCTGTACAATGCCACAACTGCCAGGAGTTTGGGCATACTAAGCGGTACTGTACCTTGCCTAGTGTTTGCGTCATCTGTGGGGATTTACATACCTCCAAAGATTATGTGAAACCGAGAGACAACTCACAATTAAAGAAATGTAGCAATTGCGGAGAAAATCACAAGGCAAATTACAGAGGCTGCTCGGCGTATACTTCCTTAAAGGAAAGGGGTACTAAGAAAACCACTAGCGCCGCCTTGACTCCAAAGACCCAACCAGTTCCAAAACCCCAACATGTTCCAAATACGGTCAATAACAATGTTCGTCAGAATCATTTCAAGACATATTCACAAGCCCTCAAAGGTATAGAGGAGCCCGAAACTCAGGAGACCCCCACTCCATCTACAAACTTGGAAAAAAACCTTAAACAGTTTTGTGCAAATGATGCAAGATCATATGAAATCAATACAAAGTATACATTAATTAGGAACCAAAACCTCCTATTACAAACAATCTTAACAAGACCATGAATTCACTCAATATAAGTTTTTGGAATGCTAACGGCCTATGCCAACACCGGAATGAACTCCAAATATTTCTAGAAAGACAGCAGGTAGACATAATGCTAATCTCTGAAACTCTTTTGACGGCCTTTAATAATTTTAGTATTGACGGCTTTACGTTCTACGACACCAAGCACCCGAAGGTAAAGCTAGAGGTGGAACCGGAATACTTATTAGAAAACGGATTAAACATCATCTACTGGGAGATTATTGCAGGAATTATATACACTCAACATCAGTGCATGTAGAAGATAGCTCTGGAGGGCTCACTGTAACTGCTATATACTGTCCTCCCCGTTTCAATATAACAGAATCCCAATTTACCGAATTCTTTACCAAGTTGGGCCCACGGTTTCTTGCAGCAGGTGATTATAACGCTAAACATACATTCTGGGGTTCCAGACTGATAACACCAAAGGGAAGAAACCTATTCAAAGCAATTTTAAGCAATGACCTAGACATTATTTCCACTGGTCAGCCAACATATTGGCCTACTGATAGAAGCAAAACCCCCGACTTAATAGACTTTGGTGTAACTCGTGGAATCGAAAGAGAATTAATTAAGATAAAATCGGCTTTCGATCTATCATCTGATCACTCTCCTTGTGTTACCACTATTGATATAATCCCATATTTCAACGAATTGAATTCGAGCTTAACCAATAAATTTACAAACTGGCTTAACTACAAAAAATTTATCAGCTCTCATACCAACTTAAATTCAAGCCTTAAATCAGCAGCCGAAGTAGACTCCGCGATTACTGACTTCACAAATGTCCTTCAAGTAGCAGCAAAGGTATCAACGCGCCCACAGCCTAACACTACCCAGAGGAGTGTCCCTAGTTATTTCAAAGGAAACGATATCACCGATCTCATCCACAAGAAAAGGCCAATTAGGAAAGACTGGCGGAGGTTACGCTCGCCAACTTTGAAATAAGAATTGAAAAAATGCACGAAAGAGCTACAGATGCTATTGCAGGACAAAAAACAAGCAGATTTCCAAAACAGAATTAAATCCTTGACAGCCACATCTTCTACAGACTACTCATTGTGACGGTCACTGAAAACTTTCAAAAGGCCAGTTTTGCAGGATACGCCAGTACGAATCGAAAACGGTGACTTTGCTCGAAGCGACCAGGAAAAAGGAACCGCATTTGCAGCCCACCTTTCGCGGGTATTTACTCCTAATCCAGGGAGCAATTTCCTCCCAGAACATGCCCTTCGCTTACCAACAGTCTCTCTCCAATTCAAGATAAATGACCTGAATAATGTTATCTGTAACGACATCCAGAAAAATAAGGCACCCGGACAAGACAGAATAACCGGTGAAATGGTAAAACAACTCCCTCCAATTGCTACCAAGTTATTATTATACGTTTTCAATAGCCTCCTGCGACTAAACTACTTTCCTGAATCTTGGAAACTTTGCGAAATCATTATGATTCCAAAACCAGGGAAAAACCCAACCCTGTTAAACTCTTACAGGCCAATTAGCTTAATTTCAATATTTTCCAAACTATTCGAAAAGTTGTTGCTGAAAAAAATGCAGCCCATCCTAGACACACGCGGGACAATACCAAGTTATCAATTTGGTTTTAGGGAGAAACACGGTACGATAGAGCAAGTGCATAGAATAGTAACTCAAATACGGTCGGCTTTTGAAACCAAAAAGTATTGCACTGCACTCTTCCTAGACGTAGCACAAGCTTTCGACAAGGTATGGCTAGAAGGACTATTATTTAAAATAAGACGTACACTTCCGTACAATATATGCCTTATTTTAGAGAACTTTCTAACGGGAAGAAAGTTTCGAGTAAGGCAAAAAAGTTATACCACTGAAAGCTATCCAATCTTCGCCGGAGTTCCACAAGGTAGTGTTTTGGGACCCATTCTATATTTAATATTCACAAGTCACTTGCCCACTAATGAAAATCTCCTTACTTCAACATTTGCGGATGACACAGCAATACTCAGTGTGCACTCAAATCTCTCAACGGCTGCCAGACGGTTGCAAACCCATCTAAGAATTGTAGAACAATGGCTTTCAGATTGGAGAATTAAAGTCAACGAATCTAAGGGTGTACAAGTCACTTTTACTCTAAAAAAAGATACCTGCCCCTCTGTCTCAATTAATGGCAAAATAGTAACCCAAAAAGATTACGTGGCCTACCTTGGTGTTACCTTAGACAGAAGGCTTACTTGGAAATATCATATTGATAATAAGATAATGCAAGCAAAGCTGAAAATAAGCAATCTACAATGGATCATTGGTCCAAAATCTAAATTAAGCCTAGACAACAAAATACTTTTATTTAATATGGTGATAAAACCATCCTGGATATATGGAATACAGCTTTGGGGTTCAGCATCCAAATCCAGTCTAGAAAGAATACAAAGGCAACAATCTAAGATATTAAGATCAATATGCCGGGCACCGTGGTACGTGAAAAATTCCGCTATACACAGGGATCTAAAGATTAACACAGTTGTTGAAGAAGTAAAAAATATACAAACTAACTACGCCACAAGAGTAGGCAATCATCCAAACATACTGGCTAAAAGTCTGTTAGAACAGAGGCACTCCAGGCGGCTAAAGAGAAAGGATATCCAGCTAAATTGCGACCAAGACTAGAGCCACTAAAATTAAAACTTCGAGGAGCCTATCCTATTAGGCCGTAAAACCTCTGAATTATAAAAAGCAGCTTACTGAAATTCCTTCCATTCAGAAAGCTACAACAGCATTTACTAATACACGTGTATAACATGTATGTATGTATGATTCTGTTCCGGACGAGCGTATCCCATTAGGCCGTAAAAATTTCCAAGTTCATACACGCAGCTTATTGGAATTCCTTCCATTCCGAAAGCTAAAACAGCACTTACTAATGCAACACACGATTGTGTCATCGATAATCCTGTCCTGTCAAGCCGTATGAACTTTTAATACTATACAATCAGCTGCTTGGAATTCCATTCCATTCCATTCCGACGGCATAAATACATATACAAATGAAAATGAATAACATAATGAATATAAAATAAAATAACGTACATACTCTTAGTAAAAACAAAAACATTCACATACACATAATAAATGTATTCATAAGTATTTATTTTATATCAAATAAAATTTGCATCCATATGTTATTTGAAGCAGTGGCAACGAATAACGTCATTGTATTCTAGATTAAGATTCTATAAAAATTGTCATATTCTTCAAGAATGATACAATAAAAACTATATCCGAAAAAAAAAAAATCGGTGTCCCTTTTGCCTGAAAAATAGCAATTATACTTAGCCTTTTCAAGATCATTGCTTGTAAAGAAAAAGATATTTTGGCTCCTGAAAATTTGAATTTTGAGTTGTATCAATTTATGATTTAGGGTGCAATATATTGAAGTTAATTTTTCCTTAGAAAAATAATAAATGGTACTCTCAAAAGCAATTTGGTACGTTTTTTGATACGAGGAAAAATATGTGGCATCACTGATAGTCGTATGCCTTCTGCCGTTGATCAACAACAGGGAGACGCTATCGAGCAGAGAATTGCACAGTTGCAACTTGAACGCGATCTGCTATTGCTAAAAGGCGAAGTTAATAACTTGAGGCAAATGAGTCGGCCACCAACCAGGGACCGTAACGGTTATAAGTGATATTCAAAAAGTTGATTTTTAACGATTATTTTCTGAGTTTTATTTTTTGCTCAGAAAATAAAAGTTTTTTCTTGAGTTTTATTTTTTGATCAGAAAATAAAAGTTTTTTCTTGAGTTTTATTTTTCGATCAGCAAATAAAAGTTATTTTTTGAGTTTTATTTTTCCCTCAGAAAATAAAAGTTTTTTTCTGAGTTTTATTTTTCGATCAGAATATAAAAGTTATTTTTTGAGTTTTATTTTTCCCTCAGAAAATAAAAGTTATTTTTTGAGTTTTATTTTTCGATCAGAATATAAAAGTTATTTTTTGAGTTTTATTTTTCCCTCAGAAAATAAAAGTTATTTTTTGAGTTTTATTTTTCGATCAGAAAATAAAAGTTATTTTTTGAGTTTTATTTTTTTGCTCAGATAATAAAAGTTTTTTTTGAGTTTTATTTTTTTGCTCAGATAATAAAAGTTTATTTATAAATTTTACGTATTTATGTGAGGCGAGCACATATCGACGGCTGAGAATAAGATCGCCCTATTTCAAAAATTGTTTCAAAAACGCCCTATTCCAAAAATTGTTTGAATAACGTCCTATTTCAGATTTTGCTTCAAGAACGCCCTATTTCAGAATTTGTTTCAATAACGTCCTATTTCAGACAATTATTCAAAAACGCCCTATTGCAGAGAAATATATATTGAATTTTCTCTGAAATAGGGCGTTTTTGAAGCAAAATCTGAAATAGGACGTTATTCAAACAATTTTTGGAATAGGGCGTTTTTGAAACAATTTTTGAAATAGGGCGATCTTATTCTCAGCCGTCGATATGTGCTCGCGTCACATAAATACGTAAAATTTATTTATGTATGTGTATTTTTTATGTATGTATGTGAGTAGGTACATAAATATGTAGCATTTAGAAACTCTGTAGAAACCAGAAATAAAGTTGTTGTATGTGAAGCATTTACTTAAACCTAATAACTTTAAACGAGCAATTCTTATATATATATATGTATATACATATGTATATATATACAAGCATTTAGAAACTCTGTAGAAAACAGAAATAAAGTTGTTGTATGTGAAGCATTTACTTAAATCTAATAACTTTAAACGAGCAATTCTTATATATATATATATGTATATACATATATATATATATACAAGAATTGCTCGTTTAAAGTTATTAGATTTAAGTAAATGCTTCACATACAACAACTTTATTTCTGTCCTTCTACAGAGTTTCTAAATGATACATATTTATGTACCTAATCACATACATACATAAAATTACATTTTTAATAGTACCTATATGTGTGCTCGCGTCACATAAATACGTGAAATTTATAAATAAACTTTTATTATCTGAGCAAAAAAATAAAACTCAAAAAATAACTTTTATTTTCTGATCGAAAAATAAAACTCAAAAAATAACTTTTATTTTCTGAAGGAAAAATAAAACTCAAAAAATAACTTTTATATTCTGATCGAAGAATAAAACTCAAAAAATAACTTTTATTTTCTGAGGGAAAAATAAAACTCAAAAAATAACTTTTATTTTCTGATCGAAAAATAAAATTAAAAAAAAAACTTTTATTTTCTGAGGAAAAAATAAAACTCAAAAAATAACTTATTTGAATGTAGGCTCGTTTGATCTGGCTGATTAGGAGGTGCAAATAAAAACTAAATTCTATTCACCCGTTTGCCCAACGTTTCGCTGACAAATTCCAGCATCATCAGGGGCGTTTGTTTATTCACTTAAAAACCAAAAAACAAAAACAACAATAAACATTTTTGACAAAAGAAAAATTAGAAAATTATCATTGATTTTTTCACAATCACTCACCATGAAAAATATTTAAAAAAATTTTTTTTTTTTTTTGAAAAATATTTAAAGTATACATATATGTACATTTATCTTAAAAACACTTATACAAAAACAACAATACAAAAAGAACAGAAAAAATCATTACCACTTTGTGTGGTAGTTTTGTCATTACTAGTTATTGTTTTATTTTTGTATACATAATATGTAGGCTGCCGCGATGTTTTCTGTGTCTTCCTTCTTGTTAATTGCATTGTCCCTTCTTTGTAATATTCTTAGGCTCTCCAGTGTGTATCTCTTTAACTCCCCCTTTTCTTTGTCTATGATTTTTGTGTTTTCAAAGTCAGCTGAGTGGCCGCTGTTTAAAATATGCTGCGATAAAGCTGTGCTGTTTTTTTGTTACTTTATGTCTGTTTCGTGCTCTGTTAACCGGACACCTAGTGCGCGCTTTGTTGTACCTACATACACTCGATTGCAGCTTTCGTTGTTGTTTCCTTTACATTTTATCTCGTATACCACATTATTTTGTTGTTTCGTCTCAATTGGGGTTTTTGTTCTTGTAAATATTCTCGTTAATGTTTCATTTGATTTGTATGCAAGTGTCGCGTTTTGTTCTTTTGATATACTCTCCAGGTTAGTATTTAGTTTCGGAATATATGTCACGCTGTAATATTTCTTTGGTTCGTTGGGTGTTGTTGTTCTTTGAGCATTGTTCGGTGGTTTCTTCGTTTTTGATTCTCTGATCAGTTCGCGTATCAAGTTGACGGGGAAGTTGTTGCTTTTTAGGATGTTGTATATTTTTTTGATATTGTCATCATAGAATTGTTGGTGGCTTATTGTTAATATCTTGTGTATGAGGTTTTTTGCTGTGTTGATTTTATATTTTTTGGGTTGGGAAGAAAAGAAATTTATTAGGCGCCCAGAAGAGGTTGGTTTCGAATACCAATTTAAAATAATTTTGTTGTTGCTTTTGTGAATGCGGACATCTAGAAAAGGGATGCTCGAATTTTGTTCCATTTCCATGGTAAACCTTAATTTTGGATGGTATCTATTTAATTGATCTAGAATTATATTTACGTCGCGGCTCTTAATTATTGCAAATATGTCGTCTACATATTTATTGATGAATTTTATGTTTATGTTATAGTGGTTATTTAGCTCCGAAATGGTATTGTCAAGTAGGTCATCCATGACAATATCAGCGATCGTTGGGGATAGTGGGTTGCCCATTGGCATTCCGAAAGTCTGGTTATATAATTTATTATTGCACATGAAATAGTTGTTGTCTTTGAGACAGAAGTTAAGTATTTCTTCGAACTTTTTCTTTGGTATTCTCGTCATTTGTCCTATTTTGTCCCATTTTCTCATTATAATTTTAGTTGCTAGCATTGTCGGTATATTGGTGAACAGAGAGACAACATCAAAGGAGACTAACACATCTTCATCACACAAACTTATATTCGCTAATCTATCTTTTAGCTCGAATGCATTTTTCACGTTATACTTATCGGAAGTTAGGGGCTTTAATATTTCTCCGACATATTTTGATAAATTGTAGCAGGGGACCATGATTGACGAAGCAATAGGACGTAGAGGTACATCAGGTTTATGCACCTTGGGCAAACCATACAGTCTAGGTGCGACTGCTGCTGTGCATGTGAGGTGTTGTTTTTCTCTCTTTGTTATGTGTTGTGCTTTATAAAGCTCGTCTACGATTTTGTTGTTTTTTCTCTGCAAAGTGTTTGTTGGGTCAATTCTTATTGTTTTGTATGTGCTTTTATCTTCAAGTAGTTCATCAATTTTCCCTCTGTAGTCTGATTCGTACATAGCCACTGTTTTATTACCTTTGTCCGCATCTGTTATCACAATGTTTTTATGGGTTTTTAGAAATAGCTTGGTTTGCTTGAAAGCTGCTAAAATGAATTTTTCCGCCGCGTTATGTTTTATGTTTCGTTTGAAAAGTGTTATTCTGTTGCTTAATTTGTTTCTTGTTATTTCTTTGTCTCTTTCGTCCTTTATGCCCGTGATAATTTGTTCCATTTCGGCAATGGTATGTATTGGGGAGAAATTTGTTTTTGTTGTCGGTAATGTGAACTTCTTCCCGAGCGAGAGAATCCATCGTACTTCATCGGGAAATTCGATGTTGGTTTTGTTTATAAACCAATTGTTGTCTTTATGTATTCCTAGTTTTTGCATTTGTTCCCGTTTTAGCTTTTCCATTTTTGACGAAAGTGTAGAATTCTTTTCTTTGGCGGTTATTTGACTTTGGATGTTTTGTGTATTGGTGAATGCGTCGAGCTCTGTATTTTCTAAGGATGACTTTATTTGTTGTAATGCGTGGTATAATGTATCTTTTGTGGATTTAATATTTATGTTAGTTTGAGTTATTTCAATGTTTAACATTTTTGCAAGAAAAAATCGTTTTGTTGTTTCTATTTTGCGGCCGCTGTGGTGCAGTGGGTAGAGTGCTCGCCTGCTATACCAGAGGTCTCGGGTTCAAACCCCAGTCCGAGCAAAACACCAAAACAATTTTTCTAATTAGTAAAAATCCAATTATTGGTTTTTTTAAGAGCAGCGGTCACCTCTCGGCAGTGGGGGCATACCCTCCGAGAGTATTTCTGCCATGAAAAAGCTTTTCACAAAAAATGCATTAGCCGTTCGGAGCCGGCATAAAACTGTAGGTCCACCCAATTAGTAGGAAAAAACAAAAGGAGCACACCTCGATTTGGGAGAGAAGCTCGGCCATAAAACTCGTCAGAGTTATAATAGCGCCATTGTATTATATTATATTATATATTTGTTGTTTTATTTTTTCAGATTTTGTTAGTATTTGTGCATTCTTGATTTGGTTGCTTAGATAATTTGGTATTAGGCCATACTCTTTCCATTTTAGTAAAAATTTTAGTTGTTCCATTTGTTTCCCTAATTTGTGTTTTTGTTTGCTGTATTGTTTTAGTGCGAGGCATGCATTTTCTCCGTATTTGTACCTCATGTGCATGTAGTAGTGTTTCATCTTGTATATACCTAGTTTTGTTGCTTTTGTTTCAGTAAATAAATAAATAAACGGTGCAGTAAATCGGCAGGCCTTCCGAGATTCGTTATGTGAATGTAGGCGATCAACTTAATTTTGATATAAATTAGCAACTAAAATTATAATGAGAAAATGGGACAAAATAGGACAAATGACGAGAATACCAAAGAAAAAGTTCGAAGAAATACTTAACTTCTGTCTCAAAGACAACAACTATTTCATGTGCAATAATAAATTATATAACCAGACTTTCGGAATGCCAATGGGCAACCCACTATCCCCAACGATCGCTGATATTGTCATGGATGACCTACTTGACAATACCATTTCGGAGCTAAATAACCACTATAACATAAACATAAAATTCATCAATAAATATGTAGACGACATATTTGCAATAATTAAGAGCCGCGACGTAAATATAATTCTAGATCAATTAAATAGATACCATCCAAAATTAAGGTTTACCATGGAAATGGAACAAAATTCGAGCATCCCTTTTCTAGATGTCCGCATTCACAAAAGCAACAACAAAATTATTTTAAATTGGTATTCGAAACCAACCTCTTCTGGGCGCCTAATAAATTTCTTTTCTTCCCAACCCAAAAAATATAAAATCAACACAGCAAAAAACCTCATACACAAGATATTAACAATAAGCCACCAACAATTCTATGATGACAATATCAAAAAAATATACAACATCCTAAAAAGCAACAACTTCCCCGTCAACTTGATACGCGAACTGATCAGAGAATCAAAAACGAAGAAACCACCGAACAATGCTCAAAGAACAACAACACCCAACGAACCAAAGAAATATTACAGCGTGACATATATTCCGAAACTAAATACTAACCTGGAGAGTATATCAAAAGAACAAAACGCGACACTTGCATACAAATCAAATGAAACATTATCGAGAATATTTACAAGAACAAAAACCCCAATTGAGACGAAACAACAAAATAATGTGGTATACGAGATAAAATGTAAAGGAAACAACAACGAAAGCTGCAATCGAGTGTATGTAGGTACAACAAAGCGCGCACTAGGTGTCCGGTTAACAGAGCACGAAACAGACATAAAGAAACAAAAAAACAGCACAGCTTTATCGCAGCATATTTTAAACAGCGGCCACTCAGCTGACTTTGAAAACACAAAAATCATAGACAAAGAAAAGGGGGAGTTAAAGAGATACACACTGGAGAGCCTAAGAATATTACAAAGAAGGGACAATGCAATTAACAAGAAGGAAGACACAGACAACATCGCGGCAGCCTACATATTATGTATACAAAAATAAAACAATAACTAGTAATGACAAAACTACCACACAAAGTGGTAATGATTTTTTCTGTTCTTTTTGTATTGTTGTTTTTGTATAAGTGTTTTTAAGATAAATGTACATATATGTATACTTTAAATATTTTTCAAAAAAAAAAAAAAAAAATTTTTGAAATATTTTTCATGGTGAGTGATTGCGAAAAAATCAATGATAATTTTCTAATTTTTCTTTTGTCAAAAATGTTTATTGTTGTTTTTGTTTTTTGGTTTTTAAGTGAATAAACAAACGCCCCTGATGATGCTGGAATTTGTCAGCGAAACGTTGGGCAAACGGGTGAATAGAATTTAGTTTTTATTTGCACCTCCTAATCAGCCAGATCAAACGAGCCTACATTCAAATAATTTATCTCAAAAAATAACTTTTATATTCTGAGCGAAATATAAAAATTAAAATACAACTTTTATTTGCTGAGGGAAAAATAAAACTCAGAAAATAACGATTAAAAATCAATTTTTTTATAAAAATCGAAAAAATAAAAGTTAATGCACCTAGAGGTAGTCTGCGTTACGGTGATTACATCTGTGTACTTCTTTTGCGTTTAGCGTTTCTGCTACAGTATGATTTTTTTAGTCAAAATTTAAAAAATAACGATTATTTGCAATCCCTGCCACCAACACAAAATATTCGCATCGACATAAGCGTAATCGAGTCGATGGTTCAAAAATTCTCTGCCGATGATATGTACGATGTTCATAAGTGGATAGAAGATTTGGAAGACGCCTTTGACATCCTGCAATTTGATGAACGAGCCCGTTTTGTTGGAAGTCGTCGTCTACTGTGTGGTACCGCAAACATTTTCGCACGAACAGTTTCCGTTCACACTTATGATGCCTTACGCGACGAGTTGCTTGTGGAGTTTGGTCGCAAGTACTCCACTGACGAAGTGTACAACCAACTGCGGTCTCGACACTTGAAGCCAAATGAAACGGTCTATCGTTATGTTCTTGAGATGCAGGAAATCGCTGCTCGTGCACGTGTACCCGAAAGTGAATTGATTGATCTAATCATTACTGGTATTGGTGGCACTTCGAACGCTGCATCTGTATTGATGGGTGCCACAACATTGCGCGTTCTGAAGGACTCACTTGTTCGATACGAACGAATGCGGAATGAACGATTGCTGTTTTAATTGCTCACGTTATGGCCATTATCAAAGCGCTTGCCCGATGCCAAAAAGACCTGAGGGTTCTTGCTTCCGTTGTGGAGAGTTGAACCATGTTTACAAGAATTGTCCAAACCGCCCCACTGCCGCTGCTGCCGCTGCCAACCGAGGTGTTGGATTCACCGAAGAAGAAGATGATGTCATTGCCGACGAATTGAGTGCAGTACAACTGGTAAGTGTAGCTTTAGGATATGATGA
Organism: Urophora cardui; assembly: GCA_960531455.1. Classification (NCBI taxonomy): domain Eukaryota; kingdom Metazoa; phylum Arthropoda; class Insecta; order Diptera; family Tephritidae; genus Urophora; species Urophora cardui. The sequence goes on along the minus strand of OY482672.1, from coordinate 84,692,168 downwards.
TCTTAGGTGTGCCAAGTTTCAAAGTGTTTTTCCTCTTCTCGATTCCGGTAGTCCTAGATATTTTGTACGCCGCTGAAATGTATCAATACCGTTTGCGCAACCACTAGTTAAAACTAAATACAAAGGCTTGGGAAATATTTCACTGATGTCCTTCGGCACAACTTCTGGGTTTATTAAACTAAGAGAAAAATTGATTAAACATACTTTTATTGTCGTGCCTGATGATTCCATATTTATGCCTTTAATTATCGGCCGCGATCTCTTCCAGAAAGCTGAATAAAATATTTTACTCAAAAAATTCAATAATTGTGTTGATAACTGTAAATTGAGAGAAACCTTTGATTCCCTTGGTAGACATGGGTCTTCTAACAGCTTTGAAAGTGGGTCTGACACCTTTACTGGTTATGATGGCCATTCAGAAGCACACTTGGGTAAATCTGAGAGTAAATATGATTTGACCTCCGTCGGCGTTGTTTCAACGAATCACCGACATACTAATAATTAATTTAATAGTTTGTGTGCTATAGATATTAGTTCAAACACGAATGAACCTTTTAATATAAGTGCACTGCTATCTCCGGAGATGTGGGAAAAATTCCGCGTGGCTCTGCACGACGTTTACTATAACACTGTCCTAAAACCTTCTTCATCTGATGATAACTGTGCAAAGCTTGAATTGACAAACCAAACACCTATTTACCGGAGACCCCGACGACTTTCGTGTTACGAGCGAACCGAAGTTCGCAAGATTATTGATGATTTATTGGCCAAGGACATCATACGCCCTAGCACTTCGCCGTACGCTTCTGCCATTGTGCTAGTGCGGAAAAAGTCTGGGGAAATACGGAAATGTGTTGACTACCGACCTTTAAATAAAATCATTGTACGTGATAACCACCCTCTTCCTTTGCCCGAGGATTGTTTAGAGCACTTGGGCAATAAGAAATTATTTGCCCTGATAGACTTAAAAAGTGGATTTCACAACATAAAAATGCACAATGACTCAATCAAGTATACTGCCTTTGTTACACCTGACGGACAGTACGAATACAAGCAATTGCCTTTCGAAACCGTAGGTAACCGAATTCGTACTCGAATGAAAAGGCGGTTATTCTCAACTTCGATTATTTCCTTTCGATTATTTTCGACTTGAGAGGATAAAGATTAATCGAAAAAATAATCAAAAGAAAAAACCGATACATTTTAACCGTTAACCGAAAGAAATTAACCGATTATAATCCGGTTATAGTTGCCATCCTTAGCAAAAATGCACTTTAAACGACGATATATATATATATATGTACGTACTATGGCTAGCGCGAAGGCAAGTGGAGTGCCCAAATTATGCTTGTACATACATACTGCTATTCAAATAGTATTATTCGAATAGTATTAATATTTATTCGAATATTATTCGAAAAAAGTCCCACTACTAATACATACATACTAGCTGGACCCGTGCGCATCTTGCGCAAAAAATAATAAAACATACATACGTGGCGCCAGTCGATATAGTTTGTGCTGTCACGCTCATTTTAAAAAAACTTATATTTATTTGGTTTTATGTCTACAGTGGAACTTATGGAACTTTCAATGAATTACTTATATGTTTGACAAACATATCGCATAAAATCTTTTTATTATACCTACATACATATATATATAAGTAGTTATGTGTATTAAACTTGTTTATATATTTTACATATATTTTTATATATATGTATGTGGTCCCTGCCGACTTGGGTAATTTTTTTGCCACACGTTTGCCTTGGCAAGCAAATCAGTGGTCCAAGCTTAATTTATTCATCTGCTACAGTTCCTGAGTTTTTAATTATAAATCTTTGAAAATTTGCCCCTCTTGGCCCATTTTTCAAAATTTCAGCATGTTTCCTCATAACGGCATAACGTCATTTCATCACTCGGGCTTTATTAGTGACTGAATTATCATGTTTTACGTGTTTTTCGAAATACATCCATATGCCTTATTTTCAACACCAACTTTCTCTGTTCCCATCAGAATCTGTGTACCCAATTTCATTAAAATATTTCTATTTTTGCGCAAGTAAGAGTGTGTACGGCCGGACGGACGGACATGGTTCAGTAATTTTTTTCATCCTGATCGTTTTGATATATACATATATGTAAGTCCATATCTATCTCAATTATTTTATGGTCTTACGTACAACCGTTATGTGATCGAAAGTATACATACATATATTGTATGTACTACGTATAGCATATCCTATACTGAAAAGCCCCCATTTAGCATAGGCATGAATACACACGTATTCGCCTAAAAAAATGTAATGTTTACATACAAAGCTGAAGCTTATAAAAGAGTTTTAAAATATACACGACTGTTAAAATGGAGCGACAACTGCATTTCGACGGCTGAGAATAAGATCGCCCTATTTCAAAAACGCCCTATTCCAAAAATTGTTTGAATAACGTCCTATTTCAGATTTTGCTTCAAGAACGCCCTATTTGAAAAATTGTTTCAATAACGTCCTATTTCAGACAATTATTCAAAAACTCCATATTTCAGAGAAATATATATGGAATTTTCTGTGAAATAGGGCGTTTTTGAAGCAAAATCTGAAATAGGACGTTATTGAAATAATTTTTCAAATAGGGCGTTCTTGAAGCAAAATCTGAAATAGGACGTTATTGAAAAAATTTTTCAAATAGGGCGTTTTTGAAATAATTTTTGAAATAGGGCGATCTTATTCTCAGCCGTCGATTTGAGATATGAATTGATAGAATAAAATAATTCTGAAGGCATAGTTTTAGGCGCAAATCTTTTAGTTTAAATTTAAACATTTTATTTTTACAAAATATTGGGCCATATTAATAAAAGCCAAGCATTTGCTTTTGCTTGGGATTTCAGACCTTTTACTCAAATTTTGAAATTTGGTTCATACAAATTAATGTCAAATTTCCGAAATCTTGAGTAAAAGCATTTGCTTGGTTTTTATTAATATGGCCCATTATTAAAAAAAAGTACCACGCCCAATAAAACACCGTTTCGCATGTATTCATACCTTTAAAACGATGCCTTACTTATTAATTTTGGTAAATTATGTGAGCAGAAAAAGGGATATTTACAAAAACACCAATTAGAAATAATATATACTAGCTGGACCCGTGCGCATCTTGCGCAAAAAATAATAAAACATACGGCGCCAGTCGATATAGTTTCTGCTGTCACGCCCATTTTAAAAAACTTATATTTATTTGGTTTTATGTCTACAGTGGAACTTATGGAACTTTCAATGAATTACTTATGTATATGTTTGACAAACATATCGCATAAAATGTTTTATTATACCTACTTTTATATATTTTACATATATTTTTATATATACATATGTACATACGTGGTCCCTGCCGACTTGGGTAATTTTTTTCCACACGTTTGCCTTGGCAAGCAAATCAGTGGTCCAAGCTTACTCGATTTATCTGCTACAGTTCTTGAGTTTTTACTTATAAATCTTTGAAAATTTGCTCCTCTTGGCCCATTTTTCAAAATTTCAGCACGTTTCCTCATAAAGGCATAAGTCCGTAATAAGTTTATATTATGCATTTTTTGAATTGCAATTACTTAAAAACTACTGAACCGATTTCGAATATTTTTATACCATTCGATAGGTATTTTGATTCCCTTTAATTTTGTATACATTTTATGTGGGTTCCATAACATTCCCCCCTGCGGGGGTCAACCCCCCTTTTACCCCCCTTACTTTTCATATAAAGTACCACGCCCAATAAAACACCGTTTCGCATGCATAGCTAATTTATACCTTTAAAACGATGCCTTACTTATTAAGTTTGGTAAATTATGTGAGCAGCAAAAGGGATATTTGCAAAAAAACCAATTAGAAATAATATATACTAGCCGGACCCGTGCGCATCTTGCGCAAAAAATAACAAAACATACGTGGCGCCAGTCGGTATGTTTTGTGCTGTCACGCCCATTTTAAAAAACTTATTATTTATTTGGTTTGGTGGAACTTATGGAACTTTCAATGAATTACCTATATGTTTGATAAAGATATCGCATAAAATGTTTTTATTATACCTATATAGGTATGTGCATTATATTTTTATATATTTTACATATATTTTTATGTACATATATGTTGTCCCTGCCGACTTTGGTAATTTTTTTCCACACGTTTGCCTTGGCAAGCAAATCAGTGGTCGAAGCTTAATCGATTTATCTGCTACAGTTCCTAAGTTTTGACTTATAAATCTTTGAAAATTTGCCCCTCTTGTCCCATTTTTTTAAATTTCAGCATATTTCCTCATAACGGCCTAAGGTCATTACATGGATGAAATTCCATCATCGGGCTTTATTAGTGACTTAATTATCATGTTTTACGTGTTTTTCGCAATACATACATATGCGTTATTTTCAACCCTAACCTTCTCTGATCCCATTAGAATTTGTGTACCAAATTTAATAAAAATATTTCTATTTTTGCGCCAGTTAGTATATGTACGGCCGGCCGTTCAGTTAATTTTTTTTTCATCCTGATCGCTTTGATTTATGTAAGTCCATATCTATCTCAATTATTTTATGGTCTTGTACTACGAACACACAATGGGTGATTGCGGCCAAAAATAAATTCAAAATTAAAGTATGAGTAAAACCATTTTTTTAAACAGAGATCGACAGATACATCAAATTGTAATAAAAAAGCTTATATAAAAATTTTTGAGTATCTTTTCGTTTAGCCGTACAGGGTGCCCAAAGTTGAGCAAAAAATAGGTCCTTTTATTTCTCAATGAACACACCTCATACAAAACGCTCTTTCTCATTTAACTGTTAACCTACATACACGAATGATACATCGTTACATAGATAATGATTTTCTCTTTCAGAAAAAATAACATAGTTGTAAATAGCGCTCACTGTTGAATTTATATGAATTTTCAAATATTCACAAAAAATGTCGATGATAAAAAAATTTTCCTCGACTTTGAATAAAAAAATAAAAAAAACAAAAAATATTACCTCCTCAATTTTTTTTTATGCTTTGAAATAATATATTCTTAATCAAACTGCATTTTCACTTTAAAAATCCACTTGCTCCATTTGCTTTTATAATTTTTTTCCCATCTGCCTAAAACTGTGTTTTTGTAAATGCATTAATTATGTTACTTTTGACATTATGAAAAACGTGTATATTTAGGCGACTAATCGAATATTTCTCTATCGTCTTTCAGCAAATGGTCCATACTTTAAAATTATGAGGTAATTTTTTTTATCAGCGTTAATTGTTATCTTTGCCAGCTTTTTTATTTTAGAATATAAAAAAAAAATTGTTAAAATTGTAAAATTTTAAAATGAAATTAAAAAAAAACAAAAAATATTACCTCCTCAATTTTTTAATATTTGATGCTCCTGAATGTCTTTTAAAAACTGGCGAAAAAATTGTAAAAATTCGTTTGCTCCATTTTGTTTTATGAACATTTTTATGGAAGGTGTTTTTTGAGTTTTGGTACATTTTTCCCATACAAAATGCCCAGAAGTATGCTTCAAAAAGTTTAAATTTTTTTGTATGGGGAATATTTGTCAAAATGGTGAAACTTAAATATCGATATTTCCAATTCTAATTAAGATATTCGAAGAAACTAAACGCTGTTTTCAAGGGTAATGATTGTGCTTTCAACTGGTTAAATCGAATTTGAGTGGAAAGTAATTATATAAAAGATATTAGGCAGGGAATAGAGCCAAAAAACGTGTTTTTTTCCTATTTGGGCATGAATATCTCAGAAACTAGAAACAATTTGGAAAATCTGACTCCAGACTCAGGTTTATCACACTGAAATCCTTTAGAAAAGTGTAATTTCATTTCCGGTATAAAATTTTTTTGAAATGCGATTTTTTTGTATGAAAGTTTTATGATAAATGCTTATAACATACTTAAAAGTGCATATATTTTTAATTTAAAAACGGTGAAGTGCTTTACCCTTTTTCCAAAATGATTACCGCATTTGATTTATATTTCAAAAATGTATACACTAATCAAAATGGAGCATTTTAGCTATAATAGTTAGGAAAATGCTGAAATTTCAAAAATACCGTTATATGGGAGGTGGGCGTATTTGTGGGTGGATTTTGTTCAAATTTTCACAGTTTACTAACTTCAACCAAAAAAGCTTATGTTCCGAGTTTCAAGATTCTAGCTTAATTATTACTATTTTTGGCCGCGTTTGTATGGAGGTGCCCCCACTGTGGAACAGCTGTGTATAAATAAGCACATCCCATGCTGAAAAACCCCCATTCAGCGTAAGTATGAATACACTAGAGCGGGTCCATTTGTATGGGAGTGAAAAAAGTGAAAAATCGCATACGCGGATAATGTTCTATAGACTATTCTAAGCAACTTTGCCAAAGAGACCATGGGTCTTAAACCAATTCTTAGTCCGCGGGTTTTAAGCCGAAGTTTTTTTGTCAGGTAAAAAAAAATTTTGTATTTCGTAGGCAGACAAAAATGATTCGCACTTCTTACCAAGAAGCCAGGATATACTTTTCCGAAGGATTTTGATGTGCTGAATCCGAATCTGAAGTCAAAATGACCAAATTCGAAATAGTTTTCGAGATATCTTGACCTAAAAATGCAAGTGCAAAAAGTGCAATTTTCTTCAAATTTTGGAGTTAGGGCCAGCCGAAAGTTATGATTTCATTTAAAGTCTACGACCATCATCTTAAAAAATAGGCTTTGCATTTTCAAATGCCGTTGACCTTATTAACGTGTCTTTTTTGGTCTCCGAGATATCGCTGTTTTAAAATCTGCATACTTTTCAGTGCGTACACAATGTATTTTTTTCTTTAAAATACTTGCATTTCTTTGCTGTCATTTTTAACATGTTGCTGTTTCTTCTACTTTGTCAAACTACGGCTCCACCAATATACCGAACATCCAACAGCATTCACCGATTACACCAATAATGAGCACTTCCATCAATTTCATCGATTTTGTTGCATTAACCGGTTCCACCAAATATGACCAATTCCCCAATTGCGATAATTCACCGGTTTCATAATTTTTTTGAATTTGCCGGTTCCACCAAATATGACCAATTCCACCAATAGCGATAATTCACCGTTTTCGACATTTTTTGATTCATCGGTTGCACCAATAATGAGCACCTCCACCAATAGCTATAATTCACCGTTTTCGTCGTTTTTTTTTTTTTATTCATCGGTTGCACCAATAATGAGCACCTCCACCTATAATTCACCGTTTTCGTCGTTATGTAATAAAAATTATATATATGTATATCTTAGTTATAAGACCATTTTTTCAAAACCAAAACGTATTTTCAATGTTTAAAATGGAGCACTCATAACTTGTATAGCTTTCAAGTCCTGTTTACTTTCAAAGCGTGGTATTTTTTTTCGACAAGCATCAGTCACAGCCATAATATTTTCACGATTTTTTTCCGTTGCGCGCCGAGATACTCTAGTTAACAGTTGTACATATCGTTCAGTACCCTGTATATGGCATGGAACTTGTGGGTCTGGAAGTGGTGGGTCTTGACATTCTAAATATTCCTTTAAATATTCATATGGAATATCTCTAGTCATAGGCGGCTCTGTTAAGATATTGTTGTCATCCAAATCTATCATGTTGAAATAATTTGAGCAGTTAAAGTTAATTTCACATTTCTTGTACTCTCTAAGTTCTTCAGTATGGCAAAGATTATCACGGTAGTACAGAATTTTGTTTATTGCTTGGTCGCGTACTGATTTATGATCATCGTAAAGCATTGATAGCAGAACGTTTTCCGGATGAGCAAAGTATGAGTTATTTTGAATAACTGAGTTGATAATTATCTGCTCTTTTGATGGAAGAAATTTCGAGAGACGGATAAGTTTGAACAAAAGTGGAATTCCATATATGACAGAATTATAATACTTTATGTTGAAGTACATGGGGACATAAACTCTTATTATATACTCTGCGAGGGTTCTTAAGTTACGAGATGGTGAATTTGTTGCAACGTACAATCTTAAAACCCGACTGGCCTTGGTTAGCCAACGGGAGTGCACTACAGGCCCAGATTTTATATTGGCTAAGTCAACTGTAATAAAACCATCCGAAATTGCTGACGCCATCTGAAGCAAATACTTAGCGTCTGTGGATAAATCGTTCTTCCAACCGTCTGATGAAGAAGGTGGCATATTCTCTAGCTGTATAGCTTCAAAACTAATTACGCTCTGAAAACAAAAATTAAATTTTGCTAAGTAAAAACCAAATACGTATTATGTACATATGCACTTAAAAAATATTTTTATACCATTTCCTCACAGCATTCAATTTGTTTACTTAATGAACCACTAGCAGTTCTTGGTCCGGTCAATTTCGAATAATCGAGAAATTGAAATAGATGTCGGAATCGCAATTCATTAAAATGTATAAGGCAAATGAACCAATGCAATGGTCTTCCCAAATCGATCTCAAAACGACGTACAACGCCATTCATAACGCCTGTGTTGGCGTTCTCCCCATCGCTGCAAATGCCAATTAAATTATTTAGATTGAGACCTTTTTCGCTAAAAAACTCGCTAAGCTGCCTTTGCTTGGTAGAAGCATCTTCAGCTTGAAGATTCACATATCCTAATAGCTTGGAGTTTGGCTCTTTGAGGACGACTAAATGTGATTCCTTAACCATTCTGTGGTGATATTTTCCCTTGATTTTTTTCCATTTTTAGTGCTTCGTTTTTTCTTCCATCAAATGAAAAGTATCTGACGTTGTTGTCTTGTTTTTGTCCATTTTGTATTAATTCCCGTGCCTTCTTCCGTTCTCTGGCAACTTTACGCTTATCCATAATAATTAACTCCCCAGATTCATCTCTGTAGTCAATGTCATTCAATAGAGCTGTTGCTAAGCATGCAGCTACTCTGTCAGATATTCCAAATCTGTCACACATCATAGCGAAATTAAAAACCGAGTACCTCCTTGTGTAAGCTCGTGGTTCCACCGAGATCGGTTCTTCTTCAGATGTCAAATTTAACAGACTTGGTACATATGTAGAATCACGAATCACTGGTGGCAAGGTGGTTACTGCTGATGCTGTCTCTAACTTATCACAAGGGGAATCGGGAATTGTCAATTTTCTGTCATTGTGTTGGTCCTGCATAAAAAGTGACAACCTTTCCCGAATTTCTCCACAGTCGCATAGGAATAATTTTAAATTACATTTGCATTTCCCGATGAAAAATAAATCGTCAACCGATTCCACAAAAACACTTAATTTACTACTTCGATTTCTTATTTCTTTTTGGTATTTCTCAATAAAATGGTTCAGTTTTAGTATGATGCTCTTTTCATTCATAACATTAATACAAAGTCGATGCCATATCTCCACTAATTTTTTTGATACCATAGTAGTGAAATCCTTGTAAGCACGTATTTTTCCTTCTTCTTCTTTTGCGTGGTTGGACAAAAAAAAATAATATTGTAATACATCGCGCTTGGTTGGTAAGTTAATGCCACTAAAATCTTGTGGTGGTCCAAAAATGCTAACATCTCGTGCAGGCTTCTCAAATACGTTAGATTGAAATAAAGACACATCATCTGCTTCTGAAGCTGTTAACGTATTAGACACAATATTTTCCATTTTATCACACTGTAGTTCACTCGCGTAATTTAAACTGCACATAAGCTTAAGCCTCCGACAAGTTATAAAAATAATATTTAATTAAATTATTTCTGTCTTATCTATGAATTAATGACGTTGCTATCAATGAATAGTTTCTTTATGTAAACGAGCTTGAATTATCGCAATTGGTGGAATTGGCCATATTTTGTGGAACCGGCAAATTCAAAAAAATTATGAAACCGGTGAATTATCGCAATTGGTGGAATTGATCATATTTGGTGGAACCGGTGAATGCAACAAAAATGATGAAACCGGTGAAATCGCAATTGGTTCAAGAGCTCATAAATGGTGGAACCGGTTAATGCAACAAAATCGATGAAATTGATGGAAGTGCTCATTATTGGTGGAATCGGTGAATGCTGTTGGATGTTCGTTATATTGGTGGAGTCGTAGTTTGACAAAGTAGAAGAAACAGCAACATGTTAAAAATGACAGCAAAGAAATGCAAGTATTTTAAAGAAAACAAGTAAGGAAGCCTAAGTTCGAGTGGAATCGAACATTAGATACTCAGCTGTATGGTTTCATTGTTTGTTTGCGTTTGATGAAAACACGGTGTATTTTATATAAAGCGAGTGCTGCATAAAGTAGGCGTAGCCACGCCCATTTTCTAAATTTTTATCAGTCATGCAACAAAGCTTATGAATATTATTCTTTGTGCAAAATTTCATCCCTTTATGAGTTACAAAGATGTCACGTTACAAATTCCCAAAGGGTGTTCCAGAAATATCTTTGCTAAAAAGTAGGCGTGGTCATAAACCGATTTCAATAAATTTTTGCGTGTCCATTAACACAAGTTATAAAAGTGTATAAACCAAGTTTCGTCATATTATGACGAGTTATGGGCTCCGAAATCTCGTTGATTCCTTTGTCTGAAAAGAGGCGGTGCCACGCCCATTTTCCGAAATTTTTCTATTTTTTGGTTCCGATCTATTGTAGAACTCATGCCACAAAATTTTAATGAATTATCTTTATATTTGGCAAAGATATCGCTTAAAATGTTTTTATTAGGCCACTTTATGATACCCATATATAAAAGTGGGCGTGGTCGTCAACCGATTTCGCTAAAATTTTGAACATGTATTACTACAAGTAGTGAAAGTGTATAGACCAAGTTTCGTCATAATATATCGATTATTTGTCGAGGTATGGGCTCAGAAATCTCGTATATTCCTGCTTCTAAGAGGAGGCGGTGCCACGCCCATTTTCCAAAATTTTTGTAGTTTTTGTTATATGTCCATAGTTGGACACCTTCCATAAAATGTCAATGATATATCTTTATATTTGACAGAGATATCGCTTAAAATGTTTTTATTAGGTCACTTTATAAGACCCATATATAAAAGTGGGCGTGGTCGTCAACCGATTTTGGCAATTTTTCGTCAAAACATTTGCCTAAGTAAGTATATCACGGCTACCAAAATTCATCGATATATCTTCAACGGTTTCTGAGTTATGACTCATAAAACTTTCAATGTTTGCCCCTTAATAAGTGGGCGTGGCACCGCCCATTTTCCAAAATTTCATCATATTTCTTCATAAGGGCCTGAGCTCAATACGTGTGTGAAATTTTATCACTCTAGCTCTATTAGTGACTGAGATACAAAATTTCCGATTTTTACTATATAGGGGAGGTGGGCGTGGTCATGGTCCGATTTCGCCCATTTTCAATACCATCCGTTCCTGTCTTGATACCAACTTACATTTCAAATTTCATCAAAATATCTCAATTTTTGCGCGAGTTATCGTGCGTACAGACGGACAGACGGACAGACGGACGGACATGGCTCAATCGATTTCTCTTTTCACCCTGATCATTTTGATATATATAAGTCTATATCTATCTCGATTATTTCATTCTGTTACAATCCACCGTTAGTACTATAATACTCTGTGTACTAGTACAGCTGAGTATAAAAATACATTGTGTACGCACTGAAAAGTATGCAGATTTTAAAACAGCGATATCTCGGAGACCAAAAAAGACACGTTAATAAGGTCAACGGCATTTGAAAATGCAAAGCCTATTTGTTAAGATAATGGTCGTAGACTTTAAATGAAATCATAACTTTTGGCTGGCCCTAACTCCAAAATTTGAAGAAAATTGCACTTTTTGCACTTGCATTTTTAGGTCAAGATATCTCGAAAACTATTTCGAATTTGGTCATTTTGACTTCAGATTCGGATTCAGCACATCAAAATCCTTCGGAAAAGTATATCCTGGCTTCTTGGTAAGAAGTTCGAATCATTTTTGTCTGCCTACGAATCACAAATTTTTTTTTACCTGACAAAAAAACTTCGGATTAAAACCCGCGGACTAAGAATTGGTTTAAGACCCATGGTCTCTTTGGCAAAGTTGCTTAGAATAGTCTATAGAACATTATCCGCGTATGCGATTTTATCTAAAAACAAGTAAAAGCGCGGCTGTCTTCGGCCGTACCGAAGACTTCATACCTTTCATGAGTGGGGAAATGAAAAGTTACCTATGTATGTACATAGCCGGATTAAGTTTAATTTATAATTTTAATTCTGTGGGTTATTTATGGAAAGATTTATTAGAAAAAATGGTGTCTTTACTATTTAAATGGAGGAGTTATACACCAAAATGTGCATATCTGAACAATCGGTTGTATGGGAGCTATATGTTATAGTGGTCCGATCTTGACAATTTTCGGTAATCCCGTTTGGGCCCATATGGGTACAAGTACTTCAAAATTTCACGCCGTTAGCTGTTAAAATGGAGGAGTTATACACCAAAATGTCCATATCTGAACAATCGGTTGTAGGGAAGCTATATGTTATAGTGGTCCGATCTTAACAATTTTCGGTAATCCCGTTTGGGCCCATATGTGTACAAATACTTCAAAATTTCACACCGTTAGCTGTTAAAATGGAGGAGTTATACACCAAAATGTGCATATCTGAACAATCGGTTGTATGGGAGCTATATGTTATAGTGGTCCGATCTTGACAATTTTCGGTAATCCCGTTTGGGCCCATATGGGTACAAATACTTCAAAATTTCACGCCGTTAGCTGTTAAAATGGGGGAGTTATACACCAAAATGTGTATATCTGAATAATCGGATGTTGTGGAACTATATGTTATAGTGGTCCGATCTAGACAATTTTCGGTTACCTTGTTTGGGCCAAAATGGGCACGTCTACTTCAAAGTTTCATGTCCTTAGCTGTTTAAATGGGGAAGTTATGCACAAATTACTTCCAAAAATTTCATGTATATCTGAATAATCGGTTGTTTTCTATATGTTATAGTGGTCCGATTCGGCCGGTTCCGACAAATGATCAGCTGCATATAACAACATACCTGTATTCCGAATTTCATTCAGATATCTCAAAAACTGAGGGACTAGTTTGCGTTCACACAGACGGACGGACGGACAGACGGACAGACGGACATGGCTTAAACGACTCAGCTCGTGATTCTGATCATATCGGTATATATTTTGGTGGGTCCCCCACGCTTCCTTCTGGTACTTTCGACAAAAATTTTTTGGCACTAAGTTATAATATCATTTCATTCTCATGAAAGGTATAATAATCGACCCTACCTAGAATACACACGTGTTCGCCTAAAATAATGTGATGTTTACATACAAACATACAGCTGAAGCTTATAAAAGTGTTTTAAAATATACACGACTATTCATTTGGAGCGACATCTACATTTGAAATTTGTATTTAACACTGCACTCTTGTTAGAATAAAATAATTCTGAAGGCATAGTTTTAGGCGCAAATCTTTTAGTTTAAAACATTTTATTTTTATACTCAGCTGTACTAGTACACAGAGTATTATAGTTTTGATTTCCTAACGGTGGATTGTAACAGAATGAAATAATCGAGATAGATATAGACTTACATATATCAAAATGATCAGGGTGAAAAGAGAAATCGATTGAGCCATGTCCGTCCGTCTGTCCGTCTGTACGCACGATAACTCGCGCAAAAATTGAGATATTTTGATGAAATTTGAAATGTAAGTTGGTATCAAGACAGGAACGGATGGTATTGAAAATGGGCGAAATCGGACCATGACCACGCCCACCTCCCCTATATAGTAAAAATCGGAAATTTTGTATCTCAGTCACTAATAGAGCTAGAGTGATAAAATTTCACACACGTATTGAGCTCAGGCCCTTATGAAGAAATATGATGAAATTTTGGAAAATGGGCGGTGCCACGCCCACTTATTAAGGGGCAAACATTGAAAGTTTTATGAGTCATAACTCAGAAACCGTTGAAGATATATCGATCAATTTTGGTAGGCGTGATATACTTACTTAGGCAAATGTTTTGACGAAAAATTGCCAAAATCGGTTGACGACCACGCCCACTTTTATATATGGGTCTTATAAAGTGACCTAATAAAAACATTTTAAGCGATATCTCTGTCAAATATAAAGATATATCATTGAAATTTTATGGAAGGTGTCCAACTATGGACATATAACAACAAATACAAAAATTTTGGAAAATGGGCGTGGCACCGCCTCCTCTTAGAAGCAGGAATATACGAGATTTCTGAGCCCATAACTCGACAAATAATCGATATATTATGACGAAACTTGGTGTATACACTTTCACTACTTGTAGTAATACATGTTCAAAATTTTAGCGAAATGGGTTGACGACCACGCCCACTTATATATATGGGTATCATAAAGTGGCCTAATAAAAACATTTTAAGCGATATCTTTGTCAAATATAAAGATAATTCATTGAAATTTTGTGGCATGAGTTCTACAATAGATGGGAAACAAAAAATAGAAAAATTTCGGAAAATGGGCGTGGCACCGCCTCTTTTCAGACAAAGGAATCAACGAGATTTCGGAGCTCATAACTCGACAAATAATTGAGATATTATGACGAAACTTGGTTTATACACTTTTATAACTTGTGTTAATGGACACGCAAAAATTTATTGAAATCGGTTTATGACCACGCCTACTTTTTAACAAAGATACTTCTGGAACACCCTTTGGGAATTTGTAACGTGACATCTTTGTAACTCATAAAGGGATGAAATTTTGCACAAAGAATAATATTCATAAGCTTAGTTGGATGACTGATAAAAATTTAGAAAATGGGCGTGGCTACGCCCACTTTATGCAGCACTCGATTTATATAAAGTACCTACACCGTGTTTCCATCAAACGCAAACAAACTATGAAAGCATACAGCTGAGTATCTAATGTTCGATTCCACTCGAACTTAGGCTTCCTTACTTGTTACTAAATACTATTAGAAAAAAAGTACCACGCCCAATAAAACACCGTTTCGCATGCATAGCTAATTAATATCTTTAAAACGATGCCTTACTTATTAATTTTGGTAAATTATGTGAGCAGAAAAAGGGATATTTATAAAATACCAATTAGAAATAATATATATGATGATTAGGTGACTTTTGTGGATTGGATTAGGAACATCCGTGTTCTATCTGGTTTATAACCTGGTAGGTAGGTTATACTGGCTGGCCACTAATGGCCTCACATAGACTAGATAAGTCCGTAGTGTTACCAGAAAGTTCATTGAACATGAACACCTCTAGTTAGAAGCCCGGACTCAAACTGAAAAACATTCCCGTCCCTTTGGCATTTGCCTTCCTTTACCTCTACTGTGGATACATTCTTAATATCATTGAAGAAGACTTTCCCTAATAGCCGAAGTTTTAGCCTAGAAAACGCAGGACAGGAGCATAGAACGTGCTCCACTGTCTCCTCCTGCAGTCCGCATCCTCTGCATTCACTTTCATCAACCAGTCCCATTTTGAACGCATGTGATGCTAAAAGGCAGTGTCCTGTGAGGACCCCGATTATAAGTCTGCATTCTTCCCTTTTCAGGGAAAGCAACCATTTCGTTAGCTTCGGATCGAACGACTTAAACATAATTTTGGACACTCTACAGCCATGCCATTGTTTCCACGCCTTATCAGCCTGGTCCATCATATACTTATAATACCTATGTTTGATTTCACTGAGTGGAATCGGAACGTCCAAACACCCAAACGCCCCCTTCTTTGCTAGCTCATCGGCCTTCTCATTGCCGTCTATCCCCCTGTGGCCTGGGATCCAGTACAGATGGACATTATTATCCCTACACATCGCCCTTAAGGCCTCTTTGCAGTCCTCTACACACCTAGTGCTATGCGACAGTATCGACTTAATAGCCGCCTGACTATCTATATATAAGTTGATACGTTTCCTTCGTAAGGGATTACAGACTAACATTTCCGCTGCCCTCTTTACCGCTAATACCTCCGCCTGAAAGACACTACAGTGATCTGGCAGCCTAATACTGGTACTGATATTCAGTTTACTGCAGTAGACCGCAGCTCCCACTCCTTCTGATGTCTTAGACCCATCTGTATACACATGTATAGCGATTTCCTTCATGTCTACACCCTTACGCCAGTCTTCCGCCTCTATTGTGGCATCAAGAAACCTATCGAAGCGCAGGCACGGAACAATGTAGTCAGTCTGCTCGCCTAACGACGGCGCTATACTACTGTGTCCCCTCTGCCGGCACTCAAGCTGCCCCGTGGCCATAAGTCTCGTTGCAGTTGTTAACGCTATGCTCTTGACCGCTAGATGTACAGGTGGCTGGTGTATAATAGCACCTAGTGCAGCAGTTGGAGTGGTTCTTAAGGCCCCCGTTATGCCTATCATGGATAGCCTACACACTCTCTCCAGCACCTTTACATAAGTTGATTTCTGAGTGGCTGTCCACCATACAAGAATTCCGTAGAATAGGATCGGCTTAACAACTGCCGTGCAAATCCAATGCGTCAGGGAGGGGGAGAGACCCCATTTGCAGCCCAGCATCCTTTTACATGCATATAGAGCGGCAGAGGCTTTCCTGGCCCTCTCCTACACATTGAGCCTCCACATCAGTTTGCTGTCCAGTATGACACCTAGGTACTTTCGGTTGCAGTGTCTCCCCACCTAACCTGGGCTTAACCCAATATGGTATCTTATAGCGTCTGGTGAATAAAACCAAGTCCGTTTTCCCCGCATTAACAGTTAGCCCGACCCCATTGGCTCAGGTATATATTCTCGCGAGCGTCTGACTCATAAGACTACTAATTGTTGTCAGGCATCTGCCTCTTATTATTACCGAGACATCGTCCGCCTATGCCGTCAGCTTTGCCGGTCCCTCCTCCTGAGCAGTTTGTTGATGACTAGCGTCCACAGCAATGGCGATAAAACACCCCCCTGCGGCGTGCCCCTATTTACCGTTATTGTGGCCTCGTGTAGACCCCACTGGGACTTAACTTCCCTATAGCTTAGCATACAGTTTATCCGGGACAAAAGCACAGGGTTTGTCAAAATAAGCTGAAGACCGCCTAATATGGCATGTGTTGAGACGTTGTTAAATGCCCCCGTAATGTCCAAGAAGACACCTAAGCAAACTCTCTACACTCGAGACTCTTTTCGATATTTGTTACCACCCTATGCAAAGCAGTATCTACCGATCTACCTCTGGTGTATGCGTGTTGATTTTTGGACATGCCGCCCATATTTTCTCTAATAAAGGTGTCGATCAACCTCTCAAATGTTTTTAGCAGAAACGATGTTAGGCTTATTGGTCTATAATCCTTCGCATACATATGGCTAGCCTTGCCCGCTTTTGTAATAAATACCACGCGATCGAGTTTATAACCTGACTTGAATGTCTTATAAATTTTCGCATAAGAATCATGGCCTACAAAAACACGTTTTTATCGCAATGTAATACATTAATTTTTATACAAAGCTGTACCTAATAGTACACAGATTTAAATATTTTTATGAAATTTCGTATACAGGTTCCTATCCAGACTAGGACGGTTGAAAATGGGCGAAATCGGACCATGACCATGCCCACTTTTATATATTGGTATTACAAAGGAGCCCAATTATAAAGATAATTCAATGAAGTTTTGTGGCACAAGTACCACGATAGATAGAAAACCATAAACAGAAAAATTTTGGAAAATGGGCGTGGCACCGCCTCTTATTAGACAAAGGAATCTACGAGATTTCGGAGCCAATAACTCGACAAATAATTGAGATATTATGACGAAAGTTGGTGGACTTATTTCTACCACTTGCGGTAGTATATGTGCAAAATTTTAGCGAAATCAGTTTATAACCACGCCTACTTTTTAGTAAAAATATTTCTCGAATGCCCTTCAGAAATTTGTAACGTGACATCTTTGTAACTAAAAGTCATAAAGGGATGAAATTTTATAATAACAAGAATATTTAGAAGTTTAGTCGGATTATTGATAGGAATTTTCAAAATGGGCGTGGCTGCGCCCACTTTATGCGGCACGGGCTTTATATAATATGCACCGTGTTTTCAGGAAACGTAAAAAAACTATGAAAGCTTATAATATTTGGCTCCACTCGAACTGAGGCTTCCTTTCTTGTTTTGTTTTTTAATTTTTGATACCTTTAGTCATAATTTGGTTGGGAAAATTGTAAAGATAGTAGCGAAAAAACGTAGTATCAGAGCTTACCAATTAACAACTTCATTTAATTTGTTTAAAATAATACCTGCTTGATATTTACCTGACATTATTTATTTAAAATATTTAACTTTTGCTCCCTTTCATATAAATTCGCCATTTAATTTATTTATCTAATAACTAGGGCAACCAAATATATGCAATGTCATATTTTTTCTGATTCGTTATATTGAAATACTTTTAATTTATAAATTTGTTTCTAGAGAAAAACAAGTGGTTGACGTATATTTTTTAGAGCATATTTTAGCATATTTTAATAATGACAGAATATTTTACTTGTAAATGCATATTTTAGCATATTTTAATAATGACAGAATATTTTACTTGTAAATGCATATTTTGTCATATTTTACATCTTTGAGGAAAACCATAGGCCCGGTTTCACCAACCGGTCTCAACTTAGTTAAGCCGATTTTTTTAAGTTTTCAGTTTCACCATGCAACTGAGCTAAGTCACAAGTTAGTCAGCTTTTGTCTTGACTAAAAATAAATTAAGAATTTGAGTCGCTTTAGCAAATTCAACAACAAAAAGAGCGAATATGACAAAAAAATGAACAAATACAGCAACCAAAAAAAAACAATATTTGCCATAAAAGCTGGCAGGGTTGCTGGTTTCAAAACTATTTTCTTAGACTAGTTGGTGAAACCCAAAAGTAAATTAGCCCCAAATCTGGGCTAACTTAAGTCAAAACTTAGTTTTAGCTTTAGTCAAGTTGGTGAATCCGGGCCATATTATTTCTGCTAAGTTATAAAAAAATTTCAGAATTAGTGCGCAAAAATGCAACCATGTTCTTGGACATCTTTCGATTTAATTATCGAACTATCGAAACATTTACGCAAATCTCATTTTATAACGGCACTTGAAAATTTCAGTTATTTTTGCATTCTCTGGTTTTGTTTTTTTGCTAGCGTTTTCTTATTTTAAGGAACGGTAAGTGCTTGTTGAAATAAAGATTGAAAATATATACATTTATGTACGTACATTCGATGAGTTTTTTTTAGATATTCTCTCCGGCACCGGAATATGAAAATAGGATGTTTTAGAGTGAGTAAACTGAAAAAAAAATTTCACTTTTCCAAAAACTGGATGGAGCTACAAAGAAAACCGCGCAAATTCCCAGAATTTCAAGGTATGTTTAGATTTATGTCTGAAAAAAGTTAGGATTTTGCACAAGAAAAAAAATTGATACCCATCCATACGAAGAATTAACCGCTAAATCGAATGGCATATTCAGTTTTTTGGTACACTACCCAGGGAAGGCAATAACGCGGCCTAAAGTGACCATTTTCTTTTTTTTCTCATGAATCTTCAACTTCTTGCCCTATACTCTTCCCGAAAGCGTACGTTATTTTTTAACTAAATCACACGGTAGGCTGCGTTATTTAATGCGTTTTCCAGGAATGTATAGCTATTAAAAATCGAATAATATTTGGATGAGTTCATCAAGTTTAAGTGAAGTAAAGTCGGGTATAAAAGGGTAACATACCTTAAAATTTCTCAATTTTTTTTTTAAATTTTGCTCTGTGGCCGCTGTGGTGCAGTGGGTAGAGTGCTCGCCTGCTATGCCAGAGGTCTCGGGTTCAAACCACGGTCCGAGCCAAACAAATTTTTCTAATTAGTAAAAATCCAATTATTGGGTTTTTTAAGAGCAGCGGTCACCTCTCGGCAGTGGGCGGCATACCCTCCGAGAGTATTTCTGCCATGAAAAAGCTTCTCACAAAAAATGCATTCGCCGTTCGGAGCCGGCATAAAACTGTAGGTCCACCCAATTAGTAGGAAAAACAAAAAGGAGCACACCTCGAATTGGGAGAGAAGCTCGGCCATAAAACTCGTCAGAGTTATAATAGCGCCATTGTATTATTATTATTATATATTATTATATTATATTATATTATATTATTATTACCTTTCCTGGGTAGTGTACCAAAAAACTGAATATGCCATTCGATTTAGCGGTTAATTCTTCGTATGGGTGGGTATCAATTTTTTTTCTTGTGCAAAATCCTAACTTTTTTCAGACATAAATCTAAACATACCTTGAAATTCTGGGAATTTTCGCGGTTTTCGGTGTAGCTCTATCCAGTTTTTGGAAAAGTGAAATTTTTTTTTCAGTTTACTTACTCTAAAACATCCTATTTTCATATTCCGCTGCCGGAGGGAGGATCTGAGAAGGTTTAAAGAATCCCATACAAAAAAAAAAACTCATCTAACGTACATACATATGCAAATTCTTACAGATAATGCCAAAAGCTAAACAGACTATTTCGGGAAAGCTGAAGCAGATCGTTAAGGAATTTCCAGATCTTCAAACTGACGGTGAGGTGCTGATTTGCAAGTTATGCAGCAAGACCGTATTATTCAAGAAAACATTTCTTGTAAAGCAGCATGTGCAGAGTGAAAGGCACATCAAACTCAAACGATCACTAAATTTGCCACAATCACAAAGCTTTGTAGCGAATAGCTTGACATCGCCATATGTCGAATTCGCAAAGGATTTGTGTAAAGCATTTGTATGTGCAGATATACCCTTATATAAAATACGTAACATAAATCTAGTGCAGTTTTTTGAAAAATGGGTTTCCCAGAAAATACCATGTGAGACAAGCCTTCGAACTACTTATGTTAAGCAACTATATAGCAATACTATGGAAAAGATACAATCGCTACTAAAAGACCACTTTATTTGGATTGCGATTGATGAAACTACAGATTCTGCAGGTAGATATGTGGCAAATGTTATAGTCGGAATTTTACATGAAAGCTTTGATATAGTATCTAAGCAAAAGTTTCTTTTGAACGTTGCAGTATTGGAAGCTGCAAATCAAAAAACAATTGCTCGGCTTTTCGATGAATCTGTAAAACTTTTGGGAGAAGGCTTCAATAGATATTACATTCTTTTATTTCTAACAGACGCCGCACCATATTTTTAGGTGGTGAAAAAGTATGGAACATATTACTGTGGCGTCAATTTAACGAAAATTTTCCCGAATTTGTTACAGAAACGCACTTCCGATGTCTTGTGCATTTTTGCAATATTCTGGGGCATATTGTTGATTTATATGTCATATTTTTTTTGGCATATTTTGGCTTTTTTGTGGCAAGTTTTAATTTTTTTGAAGCATATTTTTGGTAGCCCTACTAATAACATATGTATAACTTCGCTTGTATGAATGAACTGAAATCATACGCGGTAATGCTGCCAAATTTTAACAATACTCTTCATAAGCGATTATGAAATTTACTGTTATTATGCGTTTTTGTTGTTAGAATTGCAAAGTTTTGGTATGGATCGATAGAGCTGAGCGTCAGGAACTCAGGGTTGGAAAATCTCATTTTTGGCAAAAATGTCCCTTACTCGAAAATGAAAATACCTCTTACGCAAAAATGCACTTTAGACGACGATATATGTGTACATACATACATATGTATGTACTTACAAAAGCAAAAGCATATACATATACATACACTCAAAAGATATTCGAATAGTACTATTCGAATAGTATTTATTCGAATATATGAATAAATTATTCGAATAAATATTATTCGAATTATGCATACCTTTCGAATAAAAGTATTTTCTATTCGAATGTATTTGTCGCTGAAAATAAGTATTGTACTGGTTCTGTTTATGGTCGTGCTGTACTTGTACGACAGATACAAGTAGGTAATGTAATTGGACATCCGCAAATGTTTTCTTGGTCGTTTCGAATCCATTTCTGCAGCCCTCTAGTTAAAACACCGCTTTGACTATTTCTTTTTTTTTGTACAACATATGAGAATATACACCCAAATTCTGTAAGCAGTCTCTAGTAGCTAATAGAGACTTTTGGAGAACTTTTCGTGGTGAGATTGATTTGGGAATATTCGGTATTCATAAATTCATTTACAAAATCTATTTTCGTGTGCAATCGATTAGTGAGTATTCCTTAAGTTATTTTGTTATCTCTAACAGCCTCAATACATTTTCACCACAGTCTTTCATGAAATTTTTAATGACGGCTGCATACGGAAGACCGAAATTGGCTCAGATCACTAAAAATGTCTCATATCTCAAATTTAGTGACTTGAGATGAGACAAAGTTACAGAATTCGCATATTTGGTATTTCCATAGGTCGCGAACTGCACGTTTGTACGGTATTCAGGTAATAAATAAAAAAAATGTAATATCTGTGGTCATAAGCAATAATCGCTTAAGTCGACTTAGGAAGATTTCGAGTTATATATACCACGTTATTCTCCTTTTAAAACACTATATTTCTGTAAAACCCGCATGCTTATAACTTAATTCAATCAAAAGATATAAATAAAAAAATTTAGGCTTAACTTACAATAGAGGTATATTAAACTTGCTATAAAAGCCAAAGTAGACGTACCTAATTACGTACTTAATCAAATTTCTGCATGACATTTTGTTTTATTTACAAAATTTGATCGTAGCATTGTGGATGACTCACTGATTTTGCGTCCATAGTTTTTAATCGACTTTTATGATTTGTTAAGAAACGCTTTCGAATATAAAAATCAATTTATCTCCAAATAATTTTTTAAGACTTAAGCGATTACTGCAAATTGCCACAGATAAAATTTTTTTTTACTTTGTTAAAATTTTATAGCATTTTACTGGGTATATCTTCGGAGCAAAAGATGAGTGCAATCAGAAAATTTACCGTTAATTTTTGTGTTTTTGCTGTCTTTACATTTTGCTATTTTTTCTTGATACCAACTAAAATACGAGTACGAATATAAAGTAGCAAGAACATAATCATAGCATAAGCTTTTCACACAAATTTTTTTAAGAGAAGAAGTGCACTTAGAGTAGCTAAAACCGGACCAAAACTAATTTTTTGGAAGAGTTTTTTAGTGCTTAGCACGAAATTTATTTTAATTCAATTTTTAATTGTTGGGGTAAGTGGAAAAAAATTCAACAACTATTTACAGCGAAGGTTGAGTGTATAGCTATTTGGGTTTTAAACCCTTTTCTTTAATGAACACGATTTTGAAAATTTAGTAAACTGTTATTTTATAAACATTTAGACATTTTTTTAGAGTTATATTTGAAAAATCCCAATTTTAATTAAGATTTAAATTTTCGGCCTAGGTTGACTTTTCTGGTGTTTTCGAGCTGTGACTGTTATCACGCAGTGCACGCAGCACAGAATGTAAATTAACATTCTGCAGAAAGAATGAATACACCATTATATGGAACAGCAGTTGTTACAGGACATGCGTAATGAAGTTTTTAATTTAACAACCTTACCACACACTGCATTGCCGACAAATAACTGCCTTTCTCGTATAGTGCATTCTAACATCAACAGATGCCGCTCTTATCCCCTTATAAAAACAATAGATCTACATACATGCATATGTACACATATGCATACATAAGTACATATGTATGTACAGATGTAATTGCTTTAAATCATTTTTTTTACGGAAAGATAATATTCTGACATAGGGGGATGCTTATTTTGGACAAGGTTTCAACGAGATTGTTGTCTTTATATTTAAAATAAGCAGAGTATAACAGTTTTGACCACATGACGGTAGGTTGTAATAGGCCCGTCAGAATGAATAATTTGCCTGCAATCCGGATGCGTTTAGCTGACAAAATATAAAGTAGATGTATTTGTTACGGAAGAGTTGAAGTACTGAATGTGTCGACCGTCATTCAAATACATGTACCTAATTCCACTGTTTTCAGTTAAACGGATTGCAGAAAAGTATTCATTCTGACGGCCCTATAATACCTTAAAAAAATTAAAGCGTGAATAACGAGTATTCATGAACGTTGATGTGTAAACAATTTCGAAATAGGATTTCTATTCCCTTTGTAGTTTTCTTTTAATTAGAATGCGACTATTTTTTTTTTATTTTTTGTTGTAATTGTCACTGCTATCTAGGTACAATTTTGTTGTTTTCTTTTATTTTATTTTATTTTTTTTGTTCTTGTTTTTGTTTTGGTTTTTTCTTTTGTTTTTGCTTTTGCGTTTGCTTTTGCTCCGTGTAGAAGCCCTGCTGAAAACCCTTCATTTGATACCAATATTTCTCAGAAATATTCTGGGGTCATCCGGGTCCACGTTTTGACCCATATCTCGGGACCCGACCTGGGACTCATAATTAATAGGGCTCTATGTGAAAGCCTTGCTAAACACCTTTCATTTGATACCAGTATTGCTCAGAAATATTCTGGGGTCATCCGGGTCCACGTTTTGACCTATATCTGCAGACCCAGCCTAGGGGTCACAATTAAAAGAGATTCATATCGAAGTCCTGCTCAAAACCTTTCATTTGATACAAATATTGCTCAGAAAATTAAATAGATAGATGTTGGTATGCATATCCATACATTCGCATACATGTTCAAACATTTTGGTCCTTTTTATTTTGTATATTTGTCGCTTTATTGCAAATATCAACAACAACAGCAACAATGCATGTCTGCGTCTAAGCTGACAATACCCTGCAGAAAACGGAACTAGTCCATACATGCATGTACAAACCAGCCGCTTGTGGCAATCAACTAGCCCAAAACCTGCCACATTCCATATAAAAATATTGGTCCAATTAACATTGCAATGTCCTAGCACAGGACCACATGGTCCATCGCTCGATCGCATCAAACTAGTTTAAAAACTAACTTGCCGTAGCTACTTTGCAAACCACCTACAAGAGATTACTTTTTAAACTAGCTACGGCAAGTTACTTTTTAAACTACTCTAAGGAGTTAAAAATATAAAATATTTCCATAACTACTTCATTCTTGAGCTCTCAAGACCAATTTTATTTATTTTTTTTTTTAAGGAAAAATTTATGTGAAAAATTAATACTTTTTGGTAGAATTTATAGATCCATTTAGGAGACCGCCACATCTCTTCAAGCAATTCTTTGTGCTAATTAGTATAGCTTGTTTATCGGCTGGCTCATCCGATTAAATTTTACTTTTGGTTTTTTGGTCGTTTTTATTTTCATAACTACTTCATTCTTGAGCTCTCAAGACCATTTTTTTTTTAAATATTTAGATTAATGTTTCTTGGCAACACTGTTAATAAACATCGTGCAGTGGTTACGATCGTTAAAACCAAGGATGCATCGTAACGTTAATTTTAACGCTAATCGAAATGTTAAAGTCGTTTTTGTTGAAACGACTTAGGGTTTCAACGTTATACAAATTATCAAAATAATTTCCGTTTCGTTTTTAACGTTAACGAAACTCAAGCGTTAACGCTGAAACGTTGAAAAGTTGAGTGCGTTTATTTTTGAGTTGGCAATGCTCTAGCGAGTTATAAACAGAGTTGCCGAGAGATCCCAGTAATTAAATCATAAAAAAAGCTACAAGTAGTAAATTTTTTATTTTGTACTATGACTCAATGATAATGGTAAAATTATTTGAAAATCGCTCTTCCTTTTCCTGTTTTAAATAAATGTCAAAATATTGTGTTTCATTTTGGTATTTCATCCGTTTACTGCGTGGAAGAGCTTTCGTGTTCAGTGGCGCTTTTCAACTAACACAAAACACACACTGTTCTTAACATCTATCAAAAACGGTCATCGAAAGGCAATTACGTATTCTCTCTTAACTGCTAGGACCTGTATAGTTGCGCCTTATTTTTTACTGTTGAAATTACCATTTTTGATAAAAAGTAATTCAAACTAAAAAGTAACAGCTGTGTTCAATAACAAAAAAATTGATGCGAATTTTTCGTAAAAAATGACAGTTCTCCATATGAAAATTACAGTTCTTATGAAAAATTCGTAGCAATTTTTTGTTATTGAGCACAGGTAATGATTCTTTTGGTTTTTAGCTATATCCAATTAATTTTAACAATAGTTGATTTTTCTATTACGCGACTGTGAAAAGAACACTAAACTTGCTAAATATTTATTACAACCACTCCCGTTAGATGGCTTCGAGCTGATTCGAATTTTTGCCATTCACCAGCAGAGTTCGGTTGTGTTACCGGCATTTACCGGCAGAGTTCGGGTGTGTTGCGGTAGTTACCGATGGTTACCGGTAGAGTCCGCTTGGTGCAGCCTCTGTATACCTCTGTATAAAAGAATACGATTGGCTGATATTTATGCACTTGGTTGATGTTTATGCTACAAGAACATACGTTCCAAAAACATAGATTCCAAAAATTATATATTTCTATTCGTTCTTTTCCAAAGCAACACTTTCGTGCAAAAGAATGGGGCTAATGTAAAGTCAAAAAGAAAAAGATTGGCTTTGAGTTTACAAAAACACATGTATAATACTACCCGACAAAAAAAAAATATCCTCGACATTTGATACATGACACATAAAAATCAAATTTGGTAGCTTTTTGTTAACTTGGTTGTTTTTTTTGGTTAGTAATTTTTCTTACAAGTGGCAACCTTTCTTTTGCTTTTCGTTAAAGCATTGCCAAAACAAAAAAAAAACGAAACTTTTTTGTTGACCGTTTTTGTTTCAACGTTAACGAAATCAGTTTTGTTGAATTATTTCGTTGATAACGTTAACGGTTGCATATACGTTTCTTTAACTTAAAACTGATCTTCAAACACGAATCTACATACATACATATATATGAACTGGCCCAATTATAGGCTGCATGTGGCAAGTTCGTAGCTAGTTGAATGTGGCACAAATGTACCAAGTAGTCCAACAATTTTTACAGGGTATCAATCTATTCATAAGGACACAGCAGCGCACAAAGAACACAAAGTCGTTTACGGTTTACACGTTTACGCGTAAACTTTACACGTTTTTCGAAATTACTTGTAGCTACAGCAAAGATGTTTACACATCAAAAAGATATATGTGTCTATATATATGTATATAAAAATCTCATGTAACATTCTTTGTGCGGGATAAACTTTTAAACTACTGAACCAATTTTGATAATATTTGGTAGTAACATGTAATTGTGCTCCGATTGAGTAGTCAAATAGTTTTTATACTCAGCTGTACTAGTACACAGAGTATTATAGTTTTTATCACATAACGGTGGATTGTAACACCATAAAATAATCGAGATAGATATTGACTTATATATATCAAATTGATCAGGGTGAAAAAAGAAATCGATTGAGCCATGTCCGTCCGTCTGTCCGCCTGTAAACACTCTAACTCGCGCAAAAATTGAGATATTTTGATGAAATTTGGAATGCAAGTTGCTATCGAGACTGGGACGGTTGGTATTGAAAATGGGCGAAATCGGACCATGACCACGCCCACTTTTCCTATATAGAAAAAATCGGAAATTTGGTATCTCGGTCACTAATAGAGCTAGAGTGACAAAATTTCACCCACGTGTGGAGCTCAGGCCCTTATAAAGAAATTTGGTGAGATTTTGAAAAATGGGCGGTGCCACGCCCACTTATTAAGGGCCAAACATTGAAAGTTTTATATGTCATAACTCAGAAACCGTTGAAGATATATCGATGAAATTTGGTAGGCGTGATATACTTACTTAGGCAAATGTTTGGACGAAAAATTGCCAAAATCGGTTAACGACCACGCCCACTTTTATATATGGGTCTTATAAAGTGACCTAATAAAAACATTTTAAGCGATATCTCTGTCAAATATAAAGGTATATCATTGAAATTTTATGGCAGGAGTCCAACTGCGGATATAAAACGAAATGCTCAAAAATTTTGGGAAAATGGGCGTGGCACCGCCTCTTTTTAGAAGCAGGAATATACGATATTTCTGAGCCCATAACTCGACAAATAATTTAAATATAATGACGAAACTTGGTGTGTACACTTTTATTAGTTGTGGTAATACATGTTCAAAATTTTAGCGAAATCGGTTGGCGGCCACGCCCACTTTTATATATGGGAACTATAAAGGGGCCTAATAAAAATATTTTATAAAGATAATTCATTCAAATTTTGTGGCAGGAGTTCCACAATAGACCGGAAACAAAAAATAGAAACATTTTGAAAATGGGCGTGGCACCGCCTCTTTTTAGACAAAGGAATATACGAAATTTCGGAGCCCATAACTCGACAAATAATTGAGACATTAAGACGAAACTTGGTTTACACACATTTATAACTTGTGCTAATAGACACGCAAAAATTTATTCAAATCGGTTTATGACCACGCCTACTTTTTAACAAAGATATTTCTGGAACACCCTTTGGGAATTTGTAACGTGACATCTTTGTAATTAGAAGTCATAAAGGAATGAAATTTTGCACAAAGAATAATATTCATATGCTTAGTTGGATGACTGATAAAAATGTTGAAAATGGGCGCGGCTACGCCCACTTTATGCAGCACTCGTTTTATATAAAATACACCGTGTTTTCATCAAAAGCAAACAAACAATGAAAGCATACAGCTGAGTATCTAATTTTCGATTCCACTCGAACTTAGGCTTCCTTACTTGTTATTTAAATTTTT
Source organism: Urophora cardui (assembly GCA_960531455.1). Lineage (NCBI taxonomy): Eukaryota > Metazoa > Arthropoda > Insecta > Diptera > Tephritidae > Urophora > Urophora cardui. Next base: position 84,663,566 of record OY482672.1, on the reverse strand, counting down.
GGTCAAACAGCGTAAATTTATGTAAAAATGTGTAAAAAACCAACCAAAATTAGCTTTACACGGCCATAAATAAAAACCGGATTGAAATCTTTCTTCTTGGAAATGAAACTTTGAACCTTTGACTAAAGTTCTACATTCAACAAATTAGTAAATTCTCTTTTCAAATAACAAAAATATTATAAAGAATAGTATAAAGTTTTGATGTGTAAACATCTTTGCTGTAGCTACGAGTAATTTCGAAAAACAGGTAAAGTTTACGCGTAAACCGTAAATGACCTTTGTGTTAGTGCGCTGCTGTGTCCGTGTGAATCGCTTGGCATTGACATTGCTAGGTACTCTGAAAAAAATACCCGTAGTTAAACCAACAACTTTCGGCTGTTGAATCTCCGTCTTTGATTCAACAGCAAAAGTATTTGTTTTTACAGCAAAGTTTTTGATCCAACAATTTATTCAAAAACGGGCGTTGTTGATTCAAAAACTTGCTTGCCTTTAAAAATTTTTTTGTGAGAAAATATCTTTTTGTGAGAAACCCAACAAAAAACAAGTAAGGAAGCCTAAGTTCGAGTGGAATCGAACATTAGATACTCAGCTGTATGCTTTCATTGTTTGTTTGTGTTTGATGGAAACACGGTGCACTTAATATAAAGCGAGTGCTGCATAAAGTGGGCGTAGCTACGCCCATTTTCTAAATTTTTATCAGTCATCCAACTAAGCATATGAATATTATTCTTTGTGCAACTTTTCATTCCTTTATGACTTCTAGTTACAAAGATGTCACGTTACAAATTCCCAAAGGGTTTTCCAGAAATATCTTTTTTAAAAAGTAGGTGTGGTCATAAACCTATTTCAATAAATTTTTGCGTGGCTATTAACACATGTTAAAAAAGTGTATAGACCAAGTTTCGTCATAATATCTCAATTATTTGTCGAGTTATATGCTAAGAAATCTCGTATATCCCTTTGTGTAAAAAGAGGCGGTGGCACGCCCATTTTCCAAAATTTTTCTATTTTTTGTTTCCGGTCTATTGTAGAAATCATACCACAAAATTTCAATGAATTATCTTTACATTTGACAAAGATATCGCTTAAAATGTTTTTACTAGGTCACTTTATAATACCCATATATAAAAGTGGGCGTGGTCGTCAGCCGATTTCGCTAAAATTTTCAAAATGTATTACCACAAGTAATAAAAGTGTACGCACCAAGTTTAGTCATTATGTATAAATCATTTGTCGAGTTATGGGCTCAGAAATCTCGTATATTCCTGTTTATAAAAAGAGGCGGTGTCACGCCCATTTTCCAAAATTTTTGTGCTTTTCGTTTTATGTCCGCAGTTGGACTCCTGCTATAAAATTTCAATGATATATCTTTATATTTGACAGAGATATCGCTTAAAATGTTTTTATTAGGTCACTTTATAAGACCCATATATAAAAGTGGGCGTGGGCCTCAACCGATTTCGGAAATTTTTCGTCCAAATATTTGACTAAGTAAGTATATCACGCGTACCAAATTTCATCGATATATCTTCAACGGTTTCTGATTTCTGACTCATAAAACTTTCAATGTTTGCCCCTTAATAAGTGGGCGTGGCACCGCCCATTTTCCAAAATTTTTGTTTTTTTGTTTTCTGTCCATAGTTGGACTCATGCGACAAAATTTCAATGATAGATCTTTATATTTGACAGAGATATGGCTTAAAATATTTTTATTAGGTCACTTTATAATACAAATATATAAAAGTGGGCGTGGCCGTCAACCGATTTTAACTATTTTCCGTCCAAACATTTGCCTAAGTAAGTAAACCACGCGTACCAAATTTTGTCGATATATCTTCAATGGTTTCTGAGTTATGACATATAAAACTTGCAAGGTTTGACCCTTAATAAGTGGGCGTGGCACCGCCCATTTTCCAAAATGTCATCAAATTTCTTCATAAGGGCCTGAGCTCAATACGTGGGTAAAATTTCATCGCTCCAGCTATATTAGTGACTGAGATACCAAATTTCCGATTTTTTCTATATAGGAAAAGTGGGCGTGGTCATGGTCCGATTTCGCCCATTTTCAATACCAACCGTCCCAGTCTCGATACCAACTTGCATTTCAAATTTCATCAAAATATCTCAATTTTTGCGCGAGTTAGAGTGTTTACAGACGGACGGACAGACGGACGGACAGACGGACGGACGGACGGACATGGCTCAATCGATTTCCCTTTTCACCCTGATCATTTTGATATATATAAGTCTATATCTATCTCGATTATTTCACTCTGTTACAATCCACCGTTATGTGATTAAAATTATAATACTCTGTGTACTAGTACAGCTGAGTATAAAAAGCAGAATAAGAAATAAAGATAGCAACCAGTGAATGATAAGATGGAGAGAAGAACAGGAGAAAAAGCGGAGGTTACATATTTGCAGTTGGGACCCGGGCGGTGAGAAGATGAAGAGTAAAATGCAAACAAAAATTTATTTTTAGGTGAAAATTGTTTCCAACAATCTCCGTTATTGACTTAAATCAACAACGCTCGCACCTTTGAAACAACAACGGACAACGGTTGTTGGGCACATTTCAAGTAGTTGATTTAACAGCGAAAGTCTTTAGATTTACAACGTTTTTTTTTTCAGAGTACACATGTACTAACAAATGATTGCATGCATAACTGTGCAAATGCAAATATCAAAGAAGCGAAGCGAAGTTGTTGTTGTTTTTGTTTTCTGCAACAATGCGACAAATAGGCAAAATAAAAAGGACCAACCTGTTTGAACATGTATGCAAATGTATGGATATGCATACCAACATCTACCTATCTAATATTCTGAGCAATATTGGTATCAAATAAATGGTTTTGAGCAGGACTTCGATATGGAGCTCTTTTAATTGTGACCTCTAGGCCAGGTCTCCAGATATGGGTCAAAACGAGGACCCGGATGATACTTGAACGTTTCTCAACAATATTGGTATCAAATGTAAGGTTTTGAGCAGGACTTCGATATGAACCTCTTTTAATTGTGACCTCTAGGCCGGGTCTCCAGATATGGGTCAAAACGAGGACCGGATGCTCCTTGAATATTTCTGAGCAAAATTGTTATCAAATGAAAGGTTTTAAGCAGGGATTCTACAGGGAGCCCTATTCTTTATGATTCCTAGGTCGGGTCCCGAGATATGGGTGAAAACGAGGACCCGTATGATGATTGAATGTTTCTGAGCAATACAAAACAAAACAAACAAGTAAGGAAGCCTAAGTTCGAGTGGAATCGAACATTGGATACTCAGCTGTATGTTTTCATTGTTTGTTTGCGTTTGATAGATTTTATATAAAGCGAGTTTTGCATAAAGTGGGCGTAGCCACGCCCATTTTCAAAATTTTTATCAGTCATCCAACTAAGCATATGAATATTATTCTTTGTGCAAAATTTCATTCCTTTATGACTTCTAGTTACAAAGATGTCACGTTACAAATTCCCAAAGGGTGTTCCAGAAATATCTTTGTTAAAAAGTAGGCGTGGTCATAAACCGATTTCAATAAATTTTTGTGTGTCTATTAACACAAGTTATAAAAGTGTATAAACCAAGTTTCGTCATAATATCTCAATTATTTGTCGAGTTATAGGCTAAGAAATCTCGTATATTCCTTTGTCTAAAAAGAGGCGGTGCCACGCCCATTTTCCAAAATTTGTATATTTTTTGTTTCCGGTCTATTGTGGAACTCTTGCCACAAAATTTCAATGAATTATCTTTATATTTGACAAAGATATCGCTTAAAATGTTTTTATTGGGCCACTTTATAATACCCATATATAAAAGTGGGCGTGGTCGTCAACCGATTTCGCTAAAATTTTCAACATGTATTACCACAAGTAATAAAAGTGTACACACCAAGTTTCGTCATTATATATCAATTATTTGTCGAGCTATGGGCTCAGAAATCTCGTATATTCCAGCTTCTAAAAAGAGGCGGTGCCACGCCCATTTTCCAAAATTTTTGTGTTTTTCGTTGTATGTCCGCAGGTGGCCTCCTGGCATAAAATTGCAATGATATATCTTTATATTTGACAGAGATATCGCTTAAAATGTTTTTATTAGGTCACTTTATAATACCCATATATAAAAGTGGGCGTGGCCGTCAACCGATTTTAACAATTTTTCGTCCAAACGTTTGCCTAAGTAAGTATATGACGCGTACCAAATTTCATCTTTATATCTTCAACAGTTTCTGAGTTATGACTCTTAAAGCTTTCAATATTTGCTCCTTAATAAGTGGGCGTGGCACCGCCCAATTTCCAAAATTCCATCAAATTTCTTCTTAGGGGCCTGAGCTCAACACGTGGGTAAAATTTCATCACTCTAACTATATTAGTGGCTGAGATACCAAATTTCCGATTTTTTCTATATAGGAAAAGTGGGCGTGGTCATGGTCCGATTTCGCCCATTTTCAATACCAACCGTCCCAGTGTCGATACCAACTTGCATTTCAAATTTCATCAAAATATCTCAATTTTTGCGCGAGTTAGAGTGTTTACAGACGGACGGACGGACAGACGGACAGACGGACAGACGGACGGACGGACGGACGGACGGACGGACGGACGGACATGGCTCAATCGATTTCTCTTTTCACACTGATCATTTTGATATATATAAGTCTAAATCTATCTCGATTATTTCATTCTGTTACAATCCACCGTTATGTGATTAAAACTATAATACTCTGTGTACTAGTACAGCTGAGTATAAAAATCAAAAGTCAAAAACAAAAACAACAAAATAGTAGCAGTCACAATGACAACAAAAAATTACAAAACCGATAGTCGCATTTTAATCCATAGAAAACCAGGAAAAAAAGGAATAAGGAAAAGGGAATAAATATCCGATCTCGAAACTGTTTACACATCAATGTTCATGAATACTCGTTATTCAGCTTTAAGTTTTTAAAAATGAGTCGAGCGCATGGTTGGTCGCCACAAGCAAGATTATTAGCATGTACAAAACATTAAAATGTTTTCGTTTTTATACTCAGCTGTACTAGTACACAGAGTATTATAGTTTTAATCACATAACGGTGGATTGTAACAGAATGAAATAATCGAGATAGATATAGACTTATATATATCAAAATGATCAGGGTGAAAAGAGAAATCGATTGAGCCATGTCCGTCCGTCCGTCCGTCCGTCCGTCCGTCTGTCCGTCCGTCCGTCTGTAAACACTCTAACTCGCGCAAAAATTGAGATATTTTGATGAAATTTGAAATGCAAGTTGGTATCGAGACTGGGACGGTTGGTATTGAAAATAGGCGAAATCGGACCATGACCACGCCCACTTTTCCTATATAGAAAAAATCGGAAATTTGGTATCTCAGTCACTAATATAGCTGGAGCGATGAAATTTTACCCACGTATTGAGCTCAGGCCCCTATGAAGAAATTTGATGAAATTTTGGAAAATGGGCGGTGCCACGCCCACTTATTAAGGGTCAAACATGGAAAGTTTTATATGTCATAACTCAGAAACCATTTAAGATATATCGATGAAATTTGGTATGCGTGATTTACTTACTCAGCCAAACGTTTGGACGGAAAATAGTTAAAATCGGTTGACGGCCACGCCCACTTTTATATATGTATATTATAAAGTGACCTAATAAAAACATTTTAAGCGATATCTCTGTCAAATATAAAGATATATTACTGAAATTTTGTCGCATGAGTCCAACTATGGACATAAAACAGAAAACACAAAAATTTTGAAAAACGGGCGGTGCCACGCCTACTTATTAAGGGGCAAACATTGAAAGTTTTATGAGTCATAACTCAGAAACCGTTGAAGATATATCGATGAAATTTGGTGTGCGTAATATACTTACTTAGGCAAATGTTTGGACTAAAAATTGCCAAAATCGGTCGACGACCACGCCCACTTTTATATATGGGTATTATAAAGTGGCCCAATAAAAAAATTTTAAGCTATATCTCTGTCAAATATAAAGATATATCATTGAAATTTTATGGCAGGAGTCCAACTATGGACATAAAACGAAAAACACAAAAATTTTGGAAAATGGGCGTGGCACCGCCTCTTTTTAGAAGCAGGAATATACTAGATTTCTGAGCCCATAGCTCGACAAACAATTGATATATAATGACGAAATTTGGTGCGTACACTTTTATTACTTGTGGTAATACATGTTCAAAATTTTAGCGAAATCGGTTGACGACCACGCCCACTTTTATATATGGGTATTATAAAGTGGCCTAATAAAACCATTTTAAGCGATATCTTTGTCAAATATAAAGATAATTCATTCAAATTTTGTGGCATGAGTTCCACAATAGACCGGAAACAAAAAGTATAAAAATTTTGGAAAATGGGCGTGGCACCGCCTCTTTTTAGATAAAGGAATATACGAGATTTCTTAGCCTAAAACTCGGCAAATAATTGAGATATTATAAGGAAGCTTGGTTTATACACTTTTATAACTTGTGTTAATAGACATGCAAATATTTATTCAAATCGGTTTATGACCACCAAATGTTGAAAATGGGCGTGGCTACGCCCACTTATGCAGCACTCGCTTTATATAAAATACACCGTGATTCTATCAGACGCAAACAAACAATGAAAGCATACAGCTGAGTATCTAATGTTCGATTCCACTCGAACTTAGGCTTCCTTACTTGTTTTAATTGAATTTAATTTTATTTTTCAATTTATTTTCAATATCTGGAAAGATAAATATTTTCCGAATATTATGAACAATAATTTTTATTTTAATACAAAAATTAAAATTGGAAAAATTATTTTCAAAGTTTGACCTTAGATATGTATGTACTTATCTTTATCTATTTACGTACATATATCTATAACCGAATTATTCATAATCAAAACCTCTGGAAGTGATCTGGCC